>CAEMYA010000481.1:0-25935 GCA_903131615.1 Diplodus sargus | reverse complement strand
CAACTGTACTGGGAATCTGCCAACCAAAGCTTGTCGAGCGCAACCTATAGGGGGCGCTATAAATGCAAAATATGCATATCTCAAAGACCATTGGACGGAATTCCACCAAATTTAGTATGCATGCTCTTGGGGCAAGTATTAAGTAATATCTTGAGTGCCATGTGGATTGGTGAAAGTGGGCCTGGCCTATGCGTCATTAACCATCATTGTTTGCGTTTTATTCATTCATGGCGAGCTGGAAGGACCCAGAGACGCGAAACTTGGTAGGTTGAGTATAAATGACGTCCACATGCTGCTTCAAAAATTTCATCGCGATCCGTCACATGGGGGCGCTATAACTTAGGGTGTGAATTTCAAAAGGCTCTCCCCGCCAAGCCATAAGTGCAATTGACTTGAAATTTTTCATACATGTCCTCCTGATGATCCTCTACAAAAAGCCTATTGCACCAAGAAAGCCGTGCAATAGGCAAAAAATGGAGGAAAAAATCCTCAGATTTTTTGCTGATTTGCATAATGTTAAAAACAGTAAAATGAATAGAACTTTTAAAAGATTGACTCTGTCAACAACAAATTTGGTATATGGCTTCGGGGAATGAAAAGACATATTTCTACTATAAATGAGCCAGATTGGTCAAAAAACATGGCCGCCACGGACCAATGTATTGTCGCAATGGGCGGGGCTTAGGAATTATTGTCCATAACTCCCACACCCTTTACCCTATCATCACAAAACTTGGTGGGTACGTTCACGACAGGACTGGGAATCTGCCTACCGGAGCATGTTGAGCTCAACCTATAGGGGGCGCTATAAATGCCCTTAGCATGTAACTGAAAACCCAATTTGGAGGAATCTGGGGCTGATCATGGCTATGTGTTGCACAGAGCTTTGAGGAACATGGTGGCCGATGTCATCGACTGCGGGGAATGAGGGTCAGGGTGGCCGGCTTGGGGCGAAAGGGGTTAGAACCCGCGGATTGCCGCTTGCGGCTATATATATTATTTGTTGTCTGCCGCTTGAGCTCAAATTCCTGTAAGCTGGAATGGGCCAGAAATTTAAACTTAGCCCAATGATTGGAAATGATGTGCATCAACTTTTATTAAAATATGAACCCCATCAGCCAGATGGTGGCGCTGTAATTAAGAATTTAAAATGCGTTTTTGGGAAGGCCACGACCCTCACACAGTAAGTCTGATTGACTTGAAATTTGACACACAACTCCAGCTCCATGTGCTCTACAAAATAGCCAATCGGATCATGAAGCTCCGCCTACTTAGATTTTTTGCTAATTAGCATAATGTGAAAAACAGTCAAATGAATAGAACTTTTGAAAGATTAATTCAATGAACACCAAATTTGGTGTACGGCTTTGGGGGATGGAAAGACACATTTCTACTATAAATGAGCCAGATTGGTTAAAAAACATGGCCGCCACGGACCAATGTATTGTCGCAATGGGCGGGGCTTAGACATGATTGGCCATAACTCCCACACCCTTTGCCCTATCATCACAAAACTTGGTGGGTAGGTTCACAACAGTACTGGGAATCTGTCTACCAAAGCTTGTCGAGCTCAACCTATAGGGGGCGCTATAAATGCAACACATTCGTATGTCAAAGACCATTGGACGGAATTCCACCAAATTTGGTATGCATGCTCTAGGGGCGAGTATTAACTAATATCTTGAGTGCCATGTTGATTGGTGAAAGTGGGCATGGCCTATTCGTCATTAACCATCATTGTTTGCGTTTTATTCATTTATGGCGAGCTGGAAGGACCCAGACACACAAAACTTGGTACGTTGAGTATAAATGACGTCCACATGCTGTTCCAAAAATTTCATCCTGATCCGTCAGATGGGGCGCTACAACATAGGGTGTGAACTTCGAAAAGCTCTCCCTGCCAAGCCATAAGTGCTATTGACTTGAAATTTTTCATAGATGTCCTCCTGATGGTCCTCTACAAAAAAGCCTTTGCACCAAGAAAACCACGGTTACAGATTTTTTGCTAATTAGCATAATGTGAAAAACAGTCAAATGAATAGAACTTTTGAAAGATTGACTCTATCAACACCAAATATGGTATATGGCTTCATGGGGTGACAAGACACATTTCTACTATAAATGAGCCAGATTGGTCAAAAAACATGGCCACTACGGACCAATGTATTGTCACAATGGGCGGGGCTTAGACATGATTGGCCATAACTCCCACACCCTTTGCCATATCATTACAAAATTTGGTGCGTAGGTTCACAACAGGACTAGTAATCTGTCTACCAAAGCATGTTGAGCTCAGGCTATAGGGCGCGCTATAAATGCCATTAGCATGTAGCTGAAAACCCAATTTGAAGAAATCTGGGGCTCATCATGCCTGTGTGTTGCACAGATCTTTGAGGGACACGGCGGCCGATGTCATCGACTGCATGGGTTGAGGGTCAGGGTGGCCGGTTTGGGGCAAAAGAGGTCAGAACCCGCAGATTGCCGCTTGCGGCTATATTTTCAAACAAAACTGCAGCCTTTACTGTACATTATACTGTTGCAGTTACCTCCTTCGCTTTCCTTCCTCTCGTATAAATTCAATGTCCACAAGCATGCACGCTCCCTCACTCTCGCTCGCCAACTCACACCTTACGCACCGTCCTATTCCTGAAAAGGGCTACGCCAGTCTCACAACACTAGCATACACGTACAACGTGCCGCGCAGACCTACAGTATGTTGAAAGTCTTCGGACAATGTAACACGTTTTATGTTCTCAGTTCATGACACTGCAGCACAAATATTCTTAGAGCGCAGGTTGTCCTGAAAAGAAAGAAAGAAAAAAACTGCGTTGTTACCTGACAGTGCATTTCAGGGCTGATGTTTTACAAGCTTTATTACATATAAATCCAGGGGGACCAAAAGTGGTCCAAAATCGCCTGAGTGTGAATTTGTCATAATGTCATAGGGCAGCTTGAGAAAATCAGAAAACCAAGAGCTTTATTTTAAAAAAAAGGTTAGAAGATCATAACATGAAAATAATACAACCTTTCTTCTTAGGTGAATAATTTAGAGCATAGTAACAGGTTTTGTCTTATTTAAACATGACACTGACTGAAGAAAAATGATTTTGTACAGATGTGTAATTTATTTAGGCCAAATGTAAGCTTTAATTTTCTTCAACAGGAATGTCGAGGTTTTTTGAACAGACATAATATGGATGAGCTGGGTGACTACTTAAGGTCACGGCATGTGCTGGAGGAGGACATACAGCGAATGGAACAGGAGAAGGTAGTTAATATAGGAAATGCTCAATTTTGGCAAATCACACATAAACATTAAAAAATGTTTTGAAAAGCTTAGTAAATAATATCGGGTGATGTATGAGCAGGTTGTTTATTGCAAAAAATTCTGAATGTTTCTTCATTTTAGATTGATTCCAGTGTCATACACGTCATGACAGATGACCAGCTACGAGAGTATCTGCCATCCTATGGTGATCGGCTGGCTGTTTTTGGATACTGCAGGAGGTGATGACGTGTCTGAGAGACAGCATCAAACTCAAAAGAACGCTCAGAAGAATCAGAGAAAAATTGAGTTGGGATGGCTGCATTTCAGAGAAGGGGAATTTGTGCAGATGCGCACCAAAAAAGGTGGGGAAACCAGAAAAGAGAGTGTCACAAAGGACAGTAAAAAACAGAACTTGCTTGAAAAGGCTGTGCAGTTATTTTTTCCACATGGGAAAAGTGCAGAGGGGAGCCTTGCTGATTTTGACATTAATCTAACTGACTTTCAGCAGAATTCATTTGATGATAGTATCACAGTCGGGGAGCTATGTAAAAAGACAAAGTTGCCTCTGTTACGTTTCTATTTAACAACCAAGAAAAGAGACAATACCAGTGTGATAAATCTGGAGGAAGACAATAGCAATGCAACTACACAAGATGGTGAAAAGACATGTGACAGACCTGATATCTATTTCCACTCTCCAGACACTTCTGCAGCAGAGGCTGTGGAGATAAATACTTCAGATGTTGTTTTTGTTGGAAGCAGCACTGTATTTGCAAATGCAAGCAGTGAAAGTCTTTCCCTTCTGTTTAGTCCCTTCAGTTGACTAAACTGATGCATCTGGTTTGCCAGAACATGAAACGTTGTTTCATGTTGGTGCATTAGAGGATAGTGGAATTGTGACTTTTCACTCAGAGAGCATCCCTGGGATGGAGTCCTCCACTCTTGATGATACCTTGCCTCTCTCTCGGGAACTGATAATGGAATCTCTCTTACCTCCTTCCATGGATATGTTCCAGGAACAAGCCAGTCAAAGAGAGAGAGTGAAGAAAATTATTGTTCTTCATCGTGGACAGATTCTTAGAGAACTTATTCAAGTGTTTTCTGAGCAAAGTATCATGGAGGATGACTTGAACTTTCAAGTTATTCTTCCAGATGGAAAGCTTGAAAAGGCTGTGGATAATGGAGGAGTTTTGAGGGATGTACTGTCAGAATTTTGGAATGACTTTTATGAGCAGTGCACCATGGGAAATGGCTTCAAAGTGCCATACCTACGTCATGATTTTGGTAAACAAGAATGGGGAAGTGTAGGCCGAATTATTACATTTGGCTGGCAGAAAGAGAAGTACCTTCCTGTCAAAATTGCACCCGTACTTCTGGAGCAAGCTGTTTTGGGTTGTGTGGAGAGTGATCTTGTGGTCAAGTATGTCTCAGAGTCTGAGCGAGTGATCCTTGAATCTAATTGTTCAGATTTTGAAAGTGTTGACCAAGAGGAATTGTTGGAAATCATGGATAACCACAACTGCCGGAGGCTTCCAGCAGCAGATAACATTGAGCAAATCTTGAGGGAGCTTGCTCACCAAAAACTGATTCAAGAGCCCGCTTTTGTCATTGAACAGTGGAGCAACATGCTTGCACCTGTTAGATCAGAGCTTCAATATACAGGTTAACTGTTTGAAACGCATCATTTGTTAATGTCAGATTATACTCTGACATCAGGTCAACACAGGTATGGAACACGTCTTCATCACATGGGAAGTCCTTAAACGCACACTCTTCGAGGCACACTTGAACCTTCTCCAGGTCCACATGGTGCAAGCAATCTCGGCCTCCATACAGGTGAGGGACAGCATGCAGTATGGAGGGACGTCCATGGGGTGATCGTGATTTGTGGACTTGACGGACTCTGTGGTTGTTCCAAGTGAGTGCAACCTCATTCAGTTCTTCCTAGGAGTCACATAATATAGAGTGTACATAAATATTAGGCATAGGTGACTACTGTCTAAGTCAAGTAGTCTTAACTGTTAGATTTGTCTTCTGATCATGATATGGTGGGTTAGCACACTAATATTAATAACTGCAAAACACAATTTGCAGCAGTGCAATGAATGTTTTATTCTCACAGCTACCAATATGAAGTGGAAGAACCTTAAATGTAAAGGGCCTGTTACACTATTATGCCATGCCATTCATTACACTGGTACATTCTTAAATAATGCCTATTTATTTGATGCACAGCTACTTTGAATACCACAACCCCCACATAATTTTTGCAAACCAAAACCATAACTTATTCATCTTTCTGATGAAACACAGGCAATTACTTTTTTACACATCATCATCTCTTGAAATTATTATTAAGCCATTCTTTATCTCATAATGTGTGAACTACTCTACCTGTATTGTTTGAAGAAAGCAAAACTGGATCAAGGACTTGTCCAAGAAGTTGTCTGAGAAGTAGCCATCTTCTCTCAGTTTGTCAAAAAGGTCTATCCAAAACTGGACACACTCACTTCGCAAGATCAGCCACCATCGTTCAATTTGCTGGTTTCCAGTGCTTGGACCAAAGATTACACTGTCTGTTTCAGCTTGGTTTGCAGGAAAATGCAAAAAACGCTGCATTTCAGCCATATGGCCATTTTCTGTTCCTAAATCCAGTCTGAGTTTGACAGGGCATCCATCAGCATTGATCACAGCATCCATAAGTAGCCAGCGATGATCTTTGGGTCACTGTTTGTTTTATAAGCTTCAAGCCATATCAGCTTTCTGGAAAATCCATCAATGCATCCATTGATTGCGATTCCAAATGGCTTAAGCTTGTCGTAGCCATCAATGTGCCATACATAGTTGGGACCACAGCTGTGGTAAACACGTCTTCGCAGTTTCTTGACCTCAGATCAACACCTTCACCATCCAATAGCCGTAGCAATATACGAACTGTTTCTCTGTCAGTCACAATTCCATGTAACCAACATTTTTGGTGCATTCATCGGTAACCATGACACTGACCAGATGTTTCTAATTGCTGTTCAATGAAGGTTGCCACCTCAGCCACATCGGTTTTATTCTTTCTCCGCCAGAGCTGCTTCTTGCTTAAAATCCTTTCAAGGGTCCGTTTGCTTAGTACAATCCCATGTGACTCAGCAAGCAAATTAAGTATTTCATCTGTGGTAAAGCCACGTTTAAAATAGTCTTCAATGTACTCACAATCCATTTTCCATGTCAAAAAGAGAATTCAGAGAATAAAAGCTGCTACTTGTGAGAAAGTACATCTCTGGCACCTCTGAAGACAGCACGCTCCTGCAGCCCATGCCATATCTCATCATTTCGACTTTTAATCTCATAATTATGACTTTTTATCTCATAATTATGACTTTTTATCTCATAATTATGACTTACCACTAGGATTTTTTTTTTTTTTAGTGGCGGAAACGGGCTTCCATACAGATCCCTCCCCCCTCTCTGCTGCTCTTCTGCCCTGCCTCCAAAGTCCCTCCCTGAGAGGACGCTGGCGTGCACGCGACC
This sequence comes from Diplodus sargus, assembly GCA_903131615.1. NCBI lineage: Eukaryota > Metazoa > Chordata > Actinopteri > Spariformes > Sparidae > Diplodus > Diplodus sargus. Next base: position 19,145 of record CAEMYA010000481.1, on the reverse strand, counting down.
TGCGCGTGACTGAAGAGCCGAGGTAAACAACAGGCACATGAATCGGTAATAACATGAGCTACACTTCACACAGCTAGATATAAAACGCTTTACAGTGGCTATACCTTACCTAGAAACTTGTTCCTCAATTCATTACATGTTTATTTAGCAATAAAGTCAAATTTTGTGATAAAAAAATAACGTTCGGAAAGTCTAGTATTTAGCTTAGCACGTCAGTCACACCAGTAAACCGTGGTTGCCGGCGCAGAGGGCGTCGCGTGGGACAAACACCCGATGACCCCTGTACAGATGACACTGCTCGAGTAGTACATTTGAGATTGCAGACGATTGCATTTGAACGTGTAAGTAGTCTCAGTAGTGATAGTCTGTTTTTGAACACAAACAATTATCATTGTATCTCAGGTAATAGTTGTTTTACTAATATATACTTTATCTTGTAATTACCAGGAGCAAATTCAACGCTTGGATGTACATCAGGCACGCCACATATCGAGCAAACTTTGACACGGGACCCCAGCCTCATCTGTGATGTCTAGTGTTGCTTTCGTCAACGAAAAATATGACTAAATATCGTCGTCAACGAACCTTTATCACGTGATGGAGACGAGACGCAACGTAAATGGTGGGCATGTGACGAAAACTATAATCAAATATATAATGCAGTATTGTTGACGAATAAAAACGGGACTAAATGTGGTTTACAAAATAAAAACTCTGATAAAGTATCTCTTCAATTTCGTTGACCAAGACGAGACGACATGTAATAACGTTATTTCGTATCGCTATTATTATTATTTTGCAATATTTCTGTTTCCTGAGTCTCAGTTCAGGTGCTGCATCAGGTCGCACTGCACAGACGCAGGCGACGTCTCTTCCTCAATCCACACCCGCGCGGCATTATTAGGAAGATGCAGCTGCGGTGGCTTAACGTTAACGATAACTTAAGACACAAAGAAAGGGACCGATGGCTGGCCAGCCGGGGTTCGGTGTTCCCTCCGGTGTCCCCTATAAGTCTAAACCCGCGGACAGTTTATAATCATATGGATGCTGTTAAAAAGTTACGTTTCTCGTTTTAAATTACATAAACATGATCGTAATCAGTAAACTGGATGCTGTCTGACTCACTCGCGGGGACAGAGGCTGATTTCTGGGGGAAAGTTCACCGAAGTCTCGGTCTGAAGGGCTGATTTATTTTCATCACAAACACTCGGTGAGTTAACGTTTTTTGCCGGTGACAGACGCTGTTTTTGGGCAGAAATGTGAGGAAGAGTCGGTAGGGTGGTCGGCCAGCCGTGTGCGTGTGTGCGCGTGCGTGTGTTGCTGTTACCAACAACATCGCAAATGCAAGACAAGTACACAGATAGAAATTGCATTACTAGAAATAGACTTAAGTACAATTTTCATTGACTAAAACTAGACGAAAAGTCATGGATAATTCTGACTAAAATAAGACTAAAATGCTCAGACTTTTAGTCGACTGAAACTTGACTAGACTAAAAAGAGTATAAACGTGACTAAAACTAATAAAAACTAAAATGACAGTTTTACACAAAGACTAGACTAAAATTAAAACAGGCTGCCAAAAACAACACTAGTGATGTCCTCGGCCACTCAGCCCCTGCTGCTGCTCCTCCAACAGCACCTCCTGTCCAACTCCAGCCAAGAGATGCAGGAAAAGGCCCACGGTTGTAGAGAGGAAATGCTGCAACCAACAGCCTGAGATTTGCATTTTTGAGTGTTGTGCAATACTGAACATAGATTTCTCTTTTTTTGTATTGTTCAAAATGTACAAATCAAAATATTTGTGATTTCATTATTTATCTAATAAAGTTTCTTTCTGAAAGGGATTTGTTTCTAATTGCTTAAATGTAAAAACAAACATAGCACTTTACCTTATTTTATTGAAATACCCTTCAGAATAGTTTAAAAAAACTAACCTTCAGTATAAGAAATTGGAGTCACTGTGACTGGCTCTAGGCATGCATGTCTCAAAAGCAAATATGCTTATCAAAAACAAGGGATAACTATAAATATTGTCAAGCTTTATTTTTCAAAGTAATAATGTTAATAATATAATAATGTGTTTCTCCGCTGCACGTCTGCTTACCCACACCCCCACCCGTGAGCACATCACTCCTGTCCTCCAAAACCTCCACTGGCTCCCAGTTCCACAGCGTATTCAGTTTAAAATCCTCCTCCTCACACACAAAGCCCTCCATAACCAGGCCCCTTCCTACCTCACTGACTTGCTCCATCGCCACAATCCATCCCGCAGCCTTCGCTCATCTGATGCAAACCTCCTGACTCCACCTCCCAGGACCAAGCACCGAACCTGGGGAGACAGAGCCTTCTCTGTAGCTGCCCCCACCCTCTGGAACTCTCTCCCCATACACATCCGTGACTGTACCGACCCTCAAACATTCAAGTCACGGACAAAAACACACCTTTTTAAAATGGCTTTTAAAGTTTAGCTCAGTCTAATGTGTTTTTAGTGTACTCTTTTCTATTGTTGTGCTGATTTGATGTTCATTTTCTGTACAGTGTCTTTGAGTATTTAGAAAAGCGCTTCTAAATAAAATGTATTATTATTATTATTATTATTATAATATAGGTTTTATGCAGAGTAACAATGCACAGTCAGTTGTCAGTCAAAGTCAACAAACTTTTATTTTTGCTGGAAGATTGTTTATTCTTCCAAGTGCAACAGCATGCCTCGATGTCTGTGGCAATCTCTGACCTGTGGAAAGAGAAAAAAAGAACTGGATGTAATATATACACACATTTAGGAAGAGTCAGAAGAGAGAACAGTCTATAGTTACATGGGTTTTATTTCAACAGAGTTATTCCATTGAAAATTTGAAACAGTCAAAATGATGCCTTGGCTGTTCTAGTGTGAAATTTTGAGTTTGGCCTCGCCAGATGAGGCCTGACTTGTTTTTAAATACATTATTGTGCCTTTCATAGTTTTCAGAAACCATCAGGGAGGCAGTATCTAGCTGTGACACCCTAAACACAACTGGCCATGGTCTGAATAATAACAGCTAACTAGCATCCTGATTATGATCGTGTTTCTGGAGTATCATGGTTATGTTTTGCACATGTAAACATGTTATCCCAGTATTGAGAAACCGGGATACTGTTGCAGCTAAAAATCTTATCCAGGTTTCTTAACATTCTTTGTTGGTACAGAACTTAGTGGCTGAGATGGTGAGAAATTAATGTAACAGGGTTGTAAATATAATATGAAATCTGTCAAAATTAATTAATTTATTCTTTAAATCTTTTTCTTTGTTTGTTTGGTCAGCAAGTTATTGTGCTGCTGGCTTTTATTTTATTTTAATGTTACCTAGCAACGGAAAAGCGTCCGCTCGTCCCCTTCTATGTCTGTCCGCTGTGTGTGTGGTATGTACTGTCAACAGCTCCGTGTATTTTTATTAATTATCTTTTTTTAACTGAAATTGTAGGTAAAATTTGAGTAGATAACGTTTTGTGTTTGATTTTGTCATGTTTTGTAAAGGTTATTAAGTGTTGTTATCTTCAAATTTGTTTGTTTTAGCTGTGTTTATTATTTTAACCGTTACTGCCGTTACTGGCGTAACGGTCAGCTGTTAACCGTTCATTCCCATATTGTTTCAGTTTATTTAGGTTTATTTATTACTAGTGCAGTGCCCGTAGGAAATATGTGTTCCTATAGAAAAGTGGGAGGTTATGAAGCATTTTCACTGATGGCCAAATGAGGCTGTTTGAAGGTGGAACGTCAGGTATATTTAGGTTTGTTATGAAATCCGATATTCCAGGGTATACTGGTTGTTTTTGATTTTGCGATTATATTTCACCTTAAAACTATTTACTTGGTGTGATTATTTTCAGCACAACCTGAAACAACAAAAAAAACAAAAAAAACATAAAATCTGAGTAGAAAAAGTTATTTTTTACTGTGAAAACCACAAATATGTTTAACAAAATGTATTACTTACAATGCAAATATAAATTGTTGTTTGCTGAATAAGTGCATACATTTTAAAAATGTACAAAGTTCTATGTAAGTATTTACATTTAAATGCAGGCAATGCTCAGATCTGCCTAAGCTCCTTCCAGCTTAATGAAGAGCTGCACTGCCTGCTCCACATTCAGCTTCTTCTGTTTTGACTCATTAAACAAAAAACCGACTCCACTACACACTAAACACACGACACCAAACACTAAATAACACACTTACTATACACTCCAAACACGCTAAATGTCACAAATCTCTCAATTCTCAATATCGCTGTCAGTACACCGGCCGTCGTTGCCTGTCACTCATCCGCCGACGTCCCTCCCACAACTTCCTGTTGCTCTACAACCAAACTTGCTGCTTGAACATTTTCGTGACAAAAGCCCGTTTTTGCCGTTTCTGCTGCACCAGACACAAAGCAAACGTGACGGCAATGTTCACGAAAAAGCGTGGCGGACATTATTTACCCTAAGTCCGGTTTTGGACAGGTCGGGAGTTGGGCCGTGTAGGTTAGCTAGTGGCGAGCAGCTAGCTACACACGAACATCCACAGATTCCGTTTCCACTTTGTTGTCCGCGCGTCTCCGCATCTCCTCAGAACCGAACAGACTCGGTCCGGACTCGTTTAGTCTCATTAATCCACAACAGTCAGTTCAGATGCACAGAACGGGACGGACCGAACCGCCTGCTAACTCCCGGCCCAGCTCGCGCGTACCTACGCCGTCGACGCAGACCCCTACGCGGATCCTACGCCGTAAGCCTGATTTATGCTTCTGCGTCGCTGCGACGGCGTAGCTACGCCGTCGACGCAGACCCCTACGCGTATGGCGGGTGGATAGTGCCACTGCTAGGATTACCAGGAGAAGGAGAAGGAGCAGCCTCCCCTATCCGTCACCGTCAGACCGTGTGGATTTTTGAATGGGAGTGAATGGGATAGCAGATAAGAGACCGGCGGCGACTTCACGGCGAGTGCATGGAAAGGACGTGTATCGACGGCGACGTGACGACGGCGTACATTAGAATTACTAACAAAATATACGTCTGAAACACTTCGTCACCTAAGTACGTCGTCACCAAAGTACGTCGTCACTAAGTATGTCGTCACCAAAGTACGTCGTCACCGAAGTACGTCGTCACCGAAGTACGTCGTCACTTAAGTACGTCGTCACCTAAGTACGTTGTCCATAAAGTACGTCCCCTTGTCTTAAGTTAATTACAAATTTTAAAATGTAGGCTATATTAATAATGAATAGGCCTATACACTCAGAATTGTTCAACCAATAATCTATCACAACAGTTATAATTACAATTATCATGGGATAAGGAGGTCTGTCACCAAAAAAATAATTTTTTGTAATTGTTCATTATAAATAATGTCCTGTGTTTTGTTTAGCTCTTGATCTGCTGCCATAAACGTGAGCGGGAATGACTGAATTGTTTGTTGTTGTTGCAACTTTCAATGAAGTTAGAAGAAAAAAAAAAGTACGTCCCCAACTTTGAGTGAATTCAAGTCTTAAAGTAGCGTTCATGTTTTATATGTTAACATGTCTTTATTTTCGTGTATAATCGGAACTACAGAGTACAGTGCATAGCCTGTACTATGCACATCCTTTGGGTTCACTTGTTTTTCTTTTGAGCAGTTGCCGCATTGAGATTGCACTGAATAGACTAAGCTGTGTAAAAGGAACAAGAAGCCAGCAACACTCTTTCTGATATCTTTAATCCCTCTCTACTCACACAAACCGGTTTCGACGGTCAGTCTTCGACAGTGCCCTGCTTTCAAAATTGCGAAATGTAAAAGTTCATGTCCAAATTTAACAATGTTTTCCTGGGAACTTCTATTACGGATCTTATCCACTAGATGGTGCCATTGTTCAATGGTTGTTGTAGTTACAAACAGTGTTGAGTGTTGGAAGAAGTAGGCTACTTAGATCAAAAGTATCAATACCACAATGCAAAAATACTAATATATATATATATATATATATATATATATATATATATATATATATATATTTATAATAGTATTTTTGCATGGGCTGTAATGTACATTCCTTTATTATTTCCCTTATTCCCTAATAATTTATGGAAATAATAGTTTTTGTTAGGGTTAGGTTAGGTTAGGTTAGGTTTTTTTCTCTTCACAGCTGGAGAATTGTGATTCACAGAGGCATTTACGGGTACAGCCGACGCATTATGTACCTTTCAGCAAATGCCAACAACAGGGCATCAACAGTTCTCCAGTGTTTTCTCAGAGCAGTAAATCAGCATGGTTAGCCCCACCGTGTCAGAAGTGACAAGGGGGGTGAAAATGTTGATGTTGCTCGCTACATGTTGGAACATCCACAACGTGGACCTGGTTAGAATTTTTGTAAGAATGGTAAGAATGTTCTATCCGTGGGATGTTCTATATACATTCCCCCCAAAAATGTGGCGATTTTAATTGTGTTAAATTTACAAAACACTACATCATTAAGGAAAAAATAAGGACATGGTTATTTTGTTAGGTTGGAAAAATTTAATTGTGCCATGCCTCACCCCACTGATGATAGATCTGTCTCTGTCTTACCTATATGTCCAATTGATCTAAATCAGAGAGAAGAAGCCACATCACTGGGAAAAGTGTCCACAATCAAAGAATTGAAAGGCTGTGGCGTGATGTGTGGTGCATGGTTGTGTGCAACTACTAAACCATCTTCAGGAATCTTGAAGATCTCGGTCTACTGGATCCAGATCAAGATATTCATGTGATCTGCCTACACTACGTCTTTCTGCCAAGACTCAACTGGCATCTTCAGGAGTTCACGCGGATGTGGGACAAGCATCCTCTTTCTACGGAGGGAAATAGGTCCCCGGAGCAATTGTGGGTGGCTGGCCTGCTACTGGGCAATCAACAAAATCCAGAGCGGGTAACACAGATTTTATTGTACAACACATTTTCATTTCTAAACACCTATTTAACTTGATAGTTCTAAGAATGTGTGGTTCATATTTCTACAGATTGATGTGACAACCTGGGGCATTGACTGGGAAGGACCTCTTGGAACCCCAGACACAGAGGCCACGGTTGAGGTTCCACTAGCTCCCCCGAATATTCAGCAGACAGTCGAGGGACATTTGAGGCTCCACATCGACCCTTTCTTGACTAGTGAGGAGTTTGGTGTGGACATTTACAGACAGGCCTTGTCAATGGCCCAAGACTTTGTGGCCGCACAAAGTTAAAACTAAAAGTTAACTACTCCGATAGTCTGTCACCTTTTATGACATGGCTCCTTTTTTACCTCGGTATCCGACAATAGTGCCTTAAACGATGTTCGTTTTTACACCATCTTATTTTTTTTTTGACAGAATAAAGATGTTTAGGTTCCCTTTGTGTGTGTGTGTGTGTCCATCTGACAAATGAAGACTTACTTGACCTCTTTTTTTATTTTTTAACAGTTGTTGTAGTGTACAAAAGTTGAATAAAAAGAACAAAGTTGTTTGCAAATAAATATATTTTATTTTTTCTGTTGTAAACATCTTTGTGGACAAAATCAGGGATTCTTATGTCAGCCCGATCACATTTACAACATTTTTCTGACATAAAACTTTTAAATGGTCAAATTCAACCGGAACATGAGGGTTAATTACAAAAACGTGCACACAGAAACAGTAATGTGTTTTGTTTTTTTGGTAGAATTTACAAACATCATATTAATCACAAATAATGCGGCAGGTGTGCCCGTGTCCCATCCACAAAATGTAACATTTCTGTTTATGCGCCAGAGGTGTTATAGCATACAACAGTAAGCAGAATAGCTGACATTGCCCCTGTTTTTAAGGTAGGCATTCTTGTCTTCAGAAATCTTTATGAAAATGGCACATTTTTGCAACACAAAGGGAGCTTTTAAATCCACAGAACAAGAAATCATTTCACCATAGCCCACCACAGACCTAACGGACACAACTGAAGTGATGGAAGGGTCTCAGAAGAAATACAACAGTAGAACAACAGCACCAAACAATTTGTCATGGCCACCTATTCACCCATAAAGCCATTGAACAACATCTGTGATGGCAGCTACAACTAATAATAACCGCCTTCAGCGATTCCATGATATCTGGGATTAAGCTGTCCCAAACTGTGGGGACTGCTTAATCCCGGATATCATGGAATCACTGAATTCCTCATATGAGGCATGGATTGGAAGCCTTAAGATCAGTGCACAGGTGTTGGCCTCCGGAAATTTGCTTCAGTGGCTGTTTCGTAGCTCATGTAAAAAAGCCAGAGAAGGTGTCATACTAAAGCCAAGCGGTGGGATTTCGTCCGCCCCAGTGCAGAACATGAGGACTTCCTCCAGAGTAATCCGGACTGGCTCAAGTCCATCTTCTATCAGCACTGCATCTCCTCCTGCAATGTAAACGATGTGATACACGTAAAAGAAGTGTTTCTGGTTAAATGTTGTTTTACAATTCACAATGCACAAACAAAATGATCTCCAAATACATCTGTCAGTGTAAATATCAAAACTACCCCTTCAATCCAATGAAGGAAAAATGATCACGATTGCGTTTTGGCAATGGACCTACGTTGGATGCTGTGAAACCATGTTCTCGAATACGGACTATTTCATTGTGAATATATACAGGGTTGCCACTGTTTGGTTAACATCAACTTCAAGGACCTTTAAAGGACTTTCCAGGTCCAGTTCCCTCCAATTTATGGAGCTTATGGTGATCCAGTGCAGCATGTTTAACTCGAGGCTGCAATTCAGATGGTCCATAGAGCACTATGGATGAAACCTGCATCTTTACACAGGTCACCTCCCAGTATCATAGAATTTAAAGGTGTGGCAATGCTAAATGTCAATTAAAATGCTGTCACTGAACATTTAGGTCTGGAGTCACAACACCTGTTCGATCCTTAAATGCCATTTCCATTCCTAATCATTGTACTCCAATTAAGCTGGCCTGCTCTCCCTGACTTTCCTCTCACCAGAAGCTGCCTCCATCAGCTCTTGCGTCCTATTTCACTTAAAATAATCTTTTAAAAATAATTTTAAAAATTCATGTACCAAAAAATGATGACACTTGCATCCGCAGAACAATTTTAAAATATGTCTGTGCCGATACGTTCACATCGACAAAATGCTAGATTCTTGAACAAACTGCATATAAACGTCCACACGCTGCAGTTGGGTCTATGTATGGTATTATCAGGCTTGAACAAAGAAGAGGACTCTGAAGCAGATTGGGAACAACTTAGACAGGCTTCTTCAGTAAGGCTGTCAAAACAACTTGACTACAAACTGTAATCTCGCCAAAAGGAGGAGGGCTAAGAAAGCAAAAAAACAAACAAGAAATCAATGGAACAGAAAATCATTCCTGAAGTCAGAAAAACCTCTAAGTCTACACTTCAAATAAAAAACTATGAAAATTAAAAAATGCAAATCGCTCACTAGGAGGATCAAGGCAAAAGGCTACAAACGTAAAAAACACTATTCTGAATTACAAAAGGTACTAACAAAAGATCGCTCCACAGGGAGGGAAAACAATGAGGCCATGAAATTAACTGCACTCAAACAAAAACATGCTGACCAAAAAAACTTTATGAAAATAAGATCACTCTTCAGAGGTACAAAAGAAAGCAGAAATACAAACGTGTCAGACAACGTGGCAAAGTTATGGATCAGGGCTGGAGGTACTCGACCAGACGACCCTCACTGCAGTGTGACAGGTATGAGATGAACTGATCATAGGGGACAAACATTGATTAGGGCTGGAAATGGCCTCTAACATGTGTTAATGCTTGTGGACTCCATCAGATTAATGAATGAATGACCCTACAAGAAAAGGGTCGGACTATAACGTGAAACTGATCTTGTTATGAAGTAAAACTGATTTTTTCTCCGGTCTGGCAGGAATAGGCTTCAATATGTAAAAGAATTTCACTTTACCTCTTGGGCAAGGTATGATTTTGAGCACTTCGAATGTTTCTTAAAGCCTATTTTCAATAACTTTCAAGGGCCTGTTCTTCTTTTCTTAATTAAAAACCTTACAAGGATTTCAAGGCCCCATGGGAACCCTGTGTATAATCTCAACATATGACAGTTCACATATTTTTGTGCAAGAGAGAAATGCAATTTGTGTAGACACTGCAACACCATTCATACTTTGGTTCTCTGGCTTATCACTAATCATCTGTTTTGCATTGTTACAGTGTAAAAGATGCACTGTGTTCACGTTCCCAGATTTCCCTCTAGTTATCAAAGTGTGCATACCCTCTATGTCAATGAGCCAGTCCCTCCAGTGACCCACTGCTCTCTCCTCCTCCAAACGCCGTGAGCTCCCTGCCACACTGAATGTCACCTTGAATAGCTCAGTGACTCTCTCTGCTGTCAGTGGGGCAGGGGGGCCTCCAGAAAACATCTGGCGTAAGGCTGGCTTCTCTTTGAGTGCCTGCAGCACTCCAAGAGCTTCCATGCCCTCCTGAAGCCTTTTAAAGACATAACATAGATTACATAGATTAGTACCTGCCAATATAAATGTAGTACCCGTTCTAGTTGTAAAAAAAAAAAAAGTTAAATATATCAAAGCTGTACATAAAATTATATTTCTATATCTAATTAAATGAAAAGATCAAAAACAAAAAACAGGGCTTACTTGAAATATATTATTCCTTATATTATGGCGTGTGTGTGTGTGTCTGTGTGAGTGTAAGGTCAGGGGTAGTGAAGAAATCTGTTAAATGATCTGAAACATATACTGTGTATGCTGATTTAGACTAATCAGTGGCCCATAGATATTATGGGGCTTGTAAAAGTTCAGCCAAAAACATGCTCAACCTGCTTTCTCACTGCATTTTTACACACTGAACCAAAAATGATATCACAGGACTTCTCCATAAATCTTTCCAATATATGACCGACGCAATCAAATCACTTACTGTTTTAAAGGCGCGTTGAGTTGACCCTCAAGGTAAAACCTCAAAGCTGCGGATATAATCTCGTCCCTGTCACTGAGGGTCCTGATTATCGAGAGGGACCCCAACAGTGACAGGCTGGACGCTGCCTCCAACGAAGCTTCCTGTACCTCAGCGGTTGTAGCCGCTTGTTTTATCTGCAATGAACCAAAAATTTGTTTTGGTACAGATAAATAATGCCACAGTTCCATTTCAGTTAATTAATTCAATACACATAAAATATACAGTAGTAGGCATATATTATGTGTTGTGGACATGTGTGAATAAAGTTGGAAATCGAGAAATGGGTGGAGCTGTGTATATTCTCCAAATTTTATAGGACTATTTTTTCCATTAATAATTCATATGATTGACAATAACATTTAATGTTTTTTTTTTTTCTTTCTTCCACATCTACTAAGCTTTCTCTGCACATTTACAGGTCCTTTATTTGTCACTGTAGAAAACCTCCAATCCAATGATGGAGTAAACTAATGCTCTCCTAACGGTACTGTATTAGGAAACCCTGTCATGTGTGGTCAGCATGTGTCCATTTAATGCAAACCAGAGGATCGGCAACCTTTGTAATGACAAATGTCTGGGAATGCATCAAATGTAGTTGGCGTGAGAGTGCAAGCGTAATGAGTTATATAAAATAATATTAGCTAAAGTATAATTTCAAGTAGCAATCTATGTTTAAATTTAATTTATCACAATCACATGAGCCTAAAGTTATTTTTAGATTAGGTCCCTTTTTTGGAAAATGTCCTTTTGTTGAAATATAAAAGTAGTATAAATATAAAGTATTATAAGGTAATCAAATTTTGAATATTGCTTCCAGTAATGTAAAACTTGCCTTCTGGAACTGCTCCCTTAAATCGTCATCCTCCACCTCCATCAAATCAACAGGGGGGGTCGTTTCCCCTGTCAGCCGGCAGAGCAGCCGCTGTGAAAGCACACGTGGTCCCATTCCTCCATGAACCACACACACAGATATGATGCTTCCAATTACCTTGTAGGTGCCCCTACTAAGTCCTGAAAGTATGAAAGACAATTGGAATTTTATGGTAGAAAAGGTTAGGCAGCAAAACCACACAACTGTACACAGAATGTACTAATAACTGAAGGGGTACACCAATACTTGTCTCTGATATTTTCACCATTTTGTCATTTGTGTCAGCATTATTTTAAATAAAAAATAAGGCATTCATGTGTTGTTATGCTTTATTCGGTGTGGGTGGCTGCACAATTTATTTCCCATTTTTTTAATCATAATTATTTGTAAAGTGTGTGTGCTTGATTTTGTGTTTGTTTATGAGTCCTTAAATTTAAATAATCATTATCAATTATAACTAGTTCATCATATTATTATTATTATCAATGCAGATAATAAAACACTTCAAAATTCAAATCTGCGTGATTTCTGTCAATAATTTTGGAAGTTACATGATGTAATTGCCCCCACTATCTATGTGTGAGTGTCTATGAAACTGCTGGGTGACCATTTACAAACCTATGGAGTCCAGTCCTAGATTTTTGGAGGACGCAGGTCCAACAAAAAACCGACTGCTCATTAGGGCCTTCAATAGCAGGGTCAGGAATTCCCTGGTTGGTCCCCCGTTGTCCACCGACCCTTCCCCTTGACCACAGGTGTCAACAAATACAACATCGAGCCTCCTCTCCGGGTCGAAGGCTTTCCGCCTAAATGCCCTGAAGGCACTCTCCAGAATGTCAGCCCTCACAACATTAATTCTGTTTGCTGGAGGTGGCAGTGCAGACATGTTAAGTTTTCCCACCAGTGTGCAAAGCACCTCCCTCAACTCAGACTCAGGGTCTTGGGACACTTGAGTGGACACTTGAGGGGACACTGCAGGGGACAGTGGAGGGGAAACTCCAGGGGAAACTGCAGGGGACAGTGGAGGCGACACTGCAGGGGACAGTGGAGGGGAAACTTCAGGGGAAACTGCAGGGGACAGTGGAGGGGACACTGCAGGGGACAGTGGAGGGGACACTGCAGGGGACAGTGGAGGGGAACTTAGAGAAGAGGCAGAAGGGGCCACAGGATGGGAAACCATTGGTGAATTCAGAGGACTGCTGGAGGGAGAGGCCAAATCCTGCAAACAGATAAGAGTTAACAAATAATATCATCTATTGTTATGTTGGGTACACAGCACACACAGTAGGGGGGTTGAAAAAAACGATGTTATTAATGCTTTAAAAAGTAAATGTGGAAAATTCACATTGTTTCCTTACCAATTTTCATTAGATGTAGAAACTTAAATACATCATGGTTGTTACGACTGAACTAAAAACTTGAACCCAAACGCACAACTCAGGAGACAAAGTGAACAAATAAAACAAATCTTTATTTTGCAAAGTTCAACAGAAAATTGCTCACAAGGAGGGAAAAACACTAAGATGAATAATAAACAAAAAAAACACTCTAAGGACGGAGAAAACTCACAAACGAACACAAGGGCTAGACAAAGTATCAAAGAAAATACTAAATCAGGCAAGACAGGGGCATGAAACAAAGGCAGACAATCCTGGACAAGACGAGGGCTTGGAGCTGGTTCTCTGACACGCTAGACAAGACGAACTGGCACAGACAAAGGGAGACGCAGACCAGAAATAGACACGGGCACAGGGAACAGGTGGAGACAATCAAGGTGGGGAGGGTAATTGGGCTGGTGGGAAGGACACAAGGGGAAGTAGCAAGTTACCTGAAACGAGAAGAGAGAAGAGTTTCAAAATAAGGCAGGAAACCATGAAACAATACATGAGGGACCTAAGCACGGCCAGCTTTCTTGGCCATGACAATGGTTACACCTTACACTTCATTTAACTTTGCAAAGTTAATACTTATTCAAGAATGATCATCAGAGACAGAATGACAGACAGGGCCTTGAGTGTAACACTTTGTCTTTTTCACAGATGCACCATGTTACAATTTCCTCTTCACTTCCGATTTCAACACACCTTGAATGTAATGGTTTAACACTTTCCAATGAATTTATGGCAAACACAATGCAGCAGGCAGAGTTTTGAAATATTGCATAATCATTTCAGGACTATGTATAATGTCCCTTTCTTGTATTTGTGTCTGGCAGGAGTTGCCTCTGTGTGTGTGTAGATAATGGTATTTATATTAGACAGGAGTGGATGGATCTCAGCTATTTTGACACGAGTGAACAGAAACACAGACAAATTAGTGCAAGATAAGCAGGTGCTTATAGTGCTACATTAAGAGTTATTGGTGTTGAACAGTCTTCAAGCTGTTGGAATGAACGACCTGCGGTAGCGTTCCTTTTTACACAGTCGGTGTAGCAGTCTGTTGCTGAAGGAGCTGCTGAAGGCCCCCACAGTCTCATGTAGAGGGTGAGAGGGGTTGTCCATGATTGATGTCATCTTGGCTAACATCCTCCTCTCACCCACCTCCTCAATGGAGTCCGGAGGACAGTCCAAAAGTAAATAAAGTACAAATATAAACTCATTAAGATTAACTACGCTTCACTGATAATTACAGACAAAATGAATTTCCTCAACTTACCTGTGTTTCCTCCTCCTCCTCCTCTGTGTGGAGCTCAGGTGACTAATAGGGGACATTGGAAGAATAGGACTTGTGAGTGTTATCCCCTATAAAGTTTTCCAAGTGCAGAAGACTTTATGTGTTCATGTTAATGTTTTTATTGTCATTAATACTGTAGCTTTGTTAAATAAAAAAGGAAGATTATCATACTGTCTTTATTCGTTCATGAAAACAAAACCATGTGAAGTTGAAATGCTTGAGTTTTGCTATGGAGAGTGAATTAGCTTTGTACAGGTGTGTCAGCAAATAAATGACATGAATAAAGTAAACATAAATTCTTTAAGATTAACTATGCTTCTCTGATAATAACAGACACATTTAATTTCCTCAACTTACCTGTGTTTCCTCCTCCTCCTCCTCCTCTGTGTGGAGCTCATTTTCTGAGAGCATCTCAGGTGACTAATAGGGGACATTAGAAGAATAGTACTTGTGAGTTTTCCCCCGATAACGTTTGCCAAGTGCAGAAATGCTAGTGTTAATTTTTCAAGCCTATATTACGGCATAAATCTTACAAACTTTAAGTTTGTAGTTAATAACGGAAACCCTTTCTTTTTTTTTTTACATTGTTAACTTACCATGTCCATTGGCTCGCTGCTGTCTGTGTCCGTTTCAATTTGAAGCTTTGAAATACAAAAACAATGTTAATACAACAGAAAACCATGAATATTGCAACAACTGTGATTTTTTTTTCACGAAAAAACGATCACTCACCAACGGACGAACATATAACGCTGAGCGTCCCAACACTCCGCTCGAACGGATATCTTTCGGGGTGCTTTCAGTCAGTGGGACCACCACCCTGTGCCTGTTGACTTTGCAGAAGTCAAAGTCATGGTTCCGCAGCTCAGGGTAGATGGTCCTTATAAACTCCCGAAAGCCACCTGCATCAAGGCTCCTTTTAACACTGAAAACCTTCACCTCCTCGGCTAAAAACACAACAACAAAACATCATTAAAAAAATAGAAAGAAGAAAACTTCGAACTCTTGACAATTAATATAACTACAGTATATAAAACGTTTCATTTAGTGGTAAAATGTAATTGTCCAAATATGCCCGATCCATGGGTTGCATGACCATAGCATTACCCTCACTGTACTCACTCAATGTACTCAAGGGTGTAAATCAAATTTAGATGTGATATAAATATGTCCTTGTGACTACCAACAAAGTCATAACCAGGATAACAAAAATGAGATTAGTGGTGTAAATGTTACACATTTGAAAATGTTATCAAATTGTTTTCCAACAAATTTATGTTTTATGTATCCAGGTAATTGAAAAACACAAAGAAATTAGGCTATTACAGGCCATGGAAAACACAAATGACATGATCACATAAGATTAGAAAATTAAACAAAGATTGGTGTTTTACCTTGGCGGCAGTTGAACAATCTTTGATGAGTTCTCATGAGGCAGATCCTCATTGACCAGCTGCTATGTTGCCGGTTGATGTAAGGAAAAAAGCCACATAAGATCACACAAGCAAGGACACATTAATATTTTGTGATATAGACCCCATTTCTGAGGTTCTCTTACAAAAACAACTTAAAATTATACAGTGGCAATATTTATAGTGTTTGTCAGGCTTTATCAATCAAAATCAGCATTTCCATAAATTCATGTTGGGCCAAACTAAAATACAGATTTTCAATCCATAAATTACACAATTTTCTAATATTACAAGGCTTCTTTAGAGATAATTACATCATTGGTTATGCAGTCATCATATTTGTCACTGAATGAAAACTGAGTTAAACTTTTTCTATGTCACCTATATTGTCTTTGAGTATGTGCAGACTTGTTCATATACCTACTGATACACTAACATGGATGTTTTAATTTGTAAACAGGGTTACAAATTGTAGGATTTTTACTTACGTATGGTCGCTGGACACTGTCACCCTTGTGGCACTGCTACTGCTACTAAAACAAAACATGATTGTGTCATGTTAGATAGCCAACTAAGTTTAAACTTACTATGTAACAATACAAGATTTAAGCAAAATAAATGTTCTTCCTCCAATTCAAAGGCCAAACACAATTTTTGGTAAAAATGCAGTATATTGTGTTTGCATATAATAGCACTCCAAAAATATTAGAGTCAAAATAACTTACTTCTTATGTCATTGTTATCATTGTGACATTAATGTCATTCTTGCTTTTTCAAAAGTAAAGCATTAAAACATGTATTGCACAATAATGTAATTGCCTCATAAATACCGGCCGCGACGCAGAAGCATAAACCAGGCTTTACCCTCAACACTGATTCTGGCAATTTGGAGTAGGAGCAGTAGCTGCTTAATGAGCCTGTTTTTTTTTTTTTTTTTACAGATTACTAGTTTCATGTAATGCTGTCTTTACATAGTGACAGTTTTAGCAAATATGACAAAAAGTCACTTTTATAAGAGTTACCAACTGCACCTTTAATAGATGTGTTGTGTCCATACGCAGTGCATCACGCAGTACTGATTGTCTTTATTGATTGTTTTTACAGCTGCTGGAAGCGAGACAGAATGCCAGCTGAGGATGAGGTGGACCTTTGGAAGTGCGCCACGCCGCCACCTGATGTCTGACGAGGAAGACGGCGGGGTGTATGGATGGAGCCGGGAGCTCACCGAGCTCTGTGCCGTGCTGCAGTCCAGATTATAGAGGCGATTCCGAAGTACAGAGCGACGCACCACAGACGTCTGCAAAATGGACCGAATTCAGACAGATCATGCAATGTATTTCAGTCAGAAATGCTTCCTCAAGTGAAATTATTCTCAAATTGTATTAACATCACTTGATTACAGTATCTAAAAATGGTTTCATTCGTTTTAGTCAGAAGTGTTTTCTGGCCAAATTAAGCTTTTCAGAGCGCCAGAACCTTCTTTTTACAAGTTACAGCAGACTAAGCTGTATTTCAGTCAAAAATGCTTTCTCAAGTGAAATTGTATTCAAAGTGTCTCAACTTTACATGATTACACTATCTAAACATGGTTTCAGGTGTTCTTTCATTCGTTTCAGTCAGAAGTGTTTTCTGGCCAAATTAAGCTTTTCAGAGCGCTAGAAGCTTGTTTTTGCCTTAATGATACAGTAAGCTGTATTTCAGTCAAAAATGCTTTCTCAAGTGGACTTGTATTCAAAGTGTCTCAACTTTACATGATTACACTATCTAAACATGATTTCAGGTGTTCTTTCACTCGTTTCAGTCAGAAGTGTTTTCTGGCCAAATTTAGCTTTTCAGAGCGCCAGAAGCCTTTTTTTGCCCTTATGATACACTAAGCTGTATTTCAGTCAAAAATGCTTTCTCAAGTGAAATTGTATTCAAAGTGTCTCAACTTTACATGATTACACTATCTAAACATGGTTACAGTAGTTCTTTCATTCGTTTCAGTCAGAAGTGTTTTCTGGCCAAATTAAGCTTTTCAGAGCGCCAGAAGCTTGTTTTTGCCCTAATGATACACTAAGCTGTATTTCAGTCAAAAATTCTTTCTCAAGTGAAATTGTTTTCAAAGTGTCTCAACTTTACATGATTACACTATCTAAACATGGTTTCAGGTGTTCTTTCATTCGTTTCAGTCAGAAGTGTTTTCTGGCCAAATGAAGCTTTTCAGAGCGCTACAAGCTTGTTTTTGCAAGTTACAGTACACTAAGCTGTACTTCAGTCAAAAATGCTTTCTCAAGTGAAATTGTATTCAAAGTGTCTCAACTTTACATGATTACACTATCTAAACATGGTTTCGGGTGTTCTTTCATTCGTTTCAGTCAGAAGTGTTTTCTGGCCAAATTAAGCTTTTCAGAGCGCTAGAAGCTTGTTTTTGCAAGTTACAGTACACTAAGCTGTACTTCAGTCAAAAATGCTATCTCAAGTGAAATTGTATTCAAAGTGTCTCAACTTTACATGATTACACTATCTACACATGGTTTCAGGTGTTCTTTCACTCGTTTCAGTCAGAAATGCTTTTTCAAGTGAAATTGTATTCAAAGTGTCTCAACTTCACATGATTACACTATCTAAACATGGTTTCAGGTGTTCTTTCACTCGTTTCAGTCAGAAGTGTTTTCTGGCCAAATTAAGCTTTTCAGAGCGCCAGAAGCTTGTTTTTGCCCTAATGATACACTAAGCTGTATTTCAGTCAAAAATGCTTTCTCAAGTGAAATTGTATTCAAAGTGTCTCAACTTTACATGATTACACTATCTAAACATGGTTTCAGGTGTTCTTTCACTCGTTTCAGTCAGAAGTCTTTTCTGGCCAAGTTAAGCTTTTCAGAGCGCTAGAAGCTTGTTTTTGACTTAATGATACACTAAGCTGCATTTCAGTCAAACATGCTTTCTCAAGTAAAATTGTATTCAAAGTGGCTCAACTTTACATGATCACACTATCTAAACATGGTTTCAGGTGTTCTTTCATTCGTTTCAGGCAGAAGTGTTTTCTGGCCAAATTAAGCTTTTCAGAGCGCTTGAAGCCCTCCGGTGAGCTCACCACTCGCCGGAGGGTTCAGAAGGGGCCGGTGCAGAGGGATTTGGGTGGCGGTCGTGGGCGGGGGCCCCGGCGACCCAATCCCCGGACGATGACTCTAGCCATGGGGACATGGAATGTCACCTCGCTGGGGGGGAAAGAGCCTGAGCTGGTGCG
>CAEMYA010000480.1:73309-86709 GCA_903131615.1 Diplodus sargus | reverse complement strand
ATATAACTTTTTTCAATACAAATGTTTCAATGCCAATGTTTTCTATTTCAGTACTGGTTTTGTTTTCAAAGCCAATTTTTTTTTTTGAATGCCAAATTTTAATGTCACTGTTCTGGCCCCATAGAAAATTGACAAAACTTTGTTGCAAAACATTCAATGGAAAATAACAAACTAAAATAATAAAGCCGACAAAATAAACCCTCTGTTCCCAAAGTTTGCGTTGGGGCCCTTTTCTTTCCTGATCAGTATCAGCGAATCAGTGTTTGTCTTGTCCTGCCACACAGTCCATGAGAAAGGGAAATCGGGAAATCCTTCACCACTCTCAGAGTTCAATATCAGTAGATTCGATGTAGCTCACCACCCAGCTCACACTGGGAATCTATGGATCTGGAATCTGGAAACCTCACACGAAACCAGCAGGAAGCACTCCAATGGACATTGGGACGTGGCTGGGACCTCAACTGATGATGTCACAAAAAACCTGACCTATAGACAGGTCAGAGGAGATCCAAATGGCTTGTTATATTCACACCTTATCGATGTAAATCATATCCATTCTCTTATTTTCCATGAATTTTTACCAATCAATAATACTCGTTTGTAGTAGCTGGTTCAAATCATGTTATCAAAAAGGTTTAGTTGTACAACAAAAATCTATCCTTAGTTCAATTGTTAATTTGCAGTTGTGAAACTATAAATACATTCAAAGTGCTTCTTATAATTATGCTCAAGTATTCAGAGAACTGTGATTACATTAATAACCATTTCAAAGTGAACTGAAATGACATTAATAACTAACACCAAATCATTTTACAGAGATGAAAAAATATTATATAGAGCTCCTTTAATCTGGTGGAGAATGTGCATTATGTGCAGTAAACATTCATAGTAACTTAGAGGCATTAAGGCTCAACATGCTTATCTATCTCTCCTTGCACCGGTAACAGTGAGAGAATGCACTTAAAAATTGACCTCTTTGATTACCACAGGCATAAAATACACATTGAATAATCTCACAAATATCTTTTTTCAAACTTATCTAATAAACAACAGTTTAGGAAAATAACATCCTCCTTTGTAAACAATTAAAACAAAAACAAGTATCTTTATACATGAAACCAAATAATCATGCCAGCTAAGTGGCTAAACTCTTACCACTAGGCCGTTAGCATCCTTAACCACGGTCTTAGGTGGCTAGCACCATTAGCACCTTTTCATGGCTATTTGCGGCAATTACATGAATATCAGCTGCCTTATAATCACACTAACAGGATAAACATGAACATTAAGTGCATTACAATCACCCGAACAAATTAAAGAGTGTTTTCACTCACCGAGGGGTCAATCTATGAATGAGCTTTACAGCGTTTCACCTCGCCAGATCGGCGAAAACCTTCTCTCTAAAGTTTAAATGTAACAATATAGCGATCAGCATCTGTTTAACATCATCATGAATTAATACAACTCCGTTTAAGACATTATTTTCACGTCTTACCCATTGGATGACAACAGGTTTAATCTCCACATGGATCAGACATCACCCGCGGCGGCAAGTGTATCAACGTCCGTAAACAGGAAGTAATGACAGGAAGTAAACCTGCGGGGCTGATCACCTGGGCCTCACAGGGTTCACTGATTGGCTAGCTTAGAAAACCCGTTCTGCAGGTTTTCTTTTCTCTTCCTTTCTTCATTTTAAAACACTTTTAATAGTTTTTGGTGCATATAAATCAACTTCAATGAATTATCTGTTTATTTAAAAATGAAATGAATTACATAATTATTTCAAAATAAAATGAATTGTATTTAAGGACTTTTAATGACTTGTCAATGAATTGTTTATCTCACAATTTAAATGAATTATTTTTAAAGGGAGAGTTCTGATATTAAATGGATGTCATTTTAAAGCCTGGGCTACAGAAGCATTTTTGACTGAAATACAGCTTAGTGTATCATTAAGGCAAAAACAAGCTTCTATCGCTCCGAAAAGCTTGATTTGGCCAGAAAACACTTCTGACTGAAACGAATGACAGAACAACTGAAACCATATGTAGGTACTGTAATCATGTAAAGTTCAGACACTTTGAGTACAATTTCACTTGAGGAAGCATTTTTGAATGAAACACAGCTTAGTCTACTGTAACTTGCAAAAACAAGCTTCAAGCTGTGGTTTCTGGGCTCTCTTCCTCAAAGGTGTCGGCATGTAGTATGTTGATAAAAGAATTCTGCGGAGGCAAGGCTGGATGGAATAGTAGAGCAATCTTTATTGAAACAGTCCTTAAGCCCTGCGTCCGGATCAGAAGCGGCCACATTCTGATTTTCTCCAATCTATGGCAAAAGCAATGCCAAAAAGCTTTGCCCTCTGCTCTCTCGGAAATCCAACTCTTTGGAGATCCACCAAATGCCACCCCCGTCTCTTCCTGTGCAAGGGTTTTTAGAGACCCTTCTCCAGTACCTGCCCACTTCTTCATTTTTGGGAAATTAGCCAATAAACAAAAAGAGGAGTTGACTTGTCTCGCTGCTCCTCTCCTTAACTCATCTAGCTTAGCTGTGGTCAACCTAAGGTCTCCTCCCCAAATTGACCCCTCTATCCTTCTACGGGAACATAAACATTTGGGCATCTCCCACCGCTTTGCGTACGGGCCAACCGCAGGTTTAGTACTTTATGATGGCCAACCTTTCACACTGACACAGTTGGAAAACCATTCTAGACCCCTTGGGGCTGTGGTCTCACTCTGTCTGCATTCCTTAACTTAAATAAGGAGAAAAATTAATCATGGTTCAGTCTAAGCTAAGTAAACTCAGAAATCAGAATGTGTTGTCATCCAGATACCTCATAATGCTCTGAAAAGCTTAATATGGCCAGAAAACACTTTGAAACAAATGACAGAGCAACTGAAAACATGTTTAGTTACTGTAATCATGTAAAGTTCAGGCCCTTTGAGTACAATTTCACTTGAGGAAGCATTTTTTGACTGAAATACAGCTTATTGTATTGCTGGGGCAAAAACACGCTTCTATCGCTCTGAAAGGCTTAATTTGGCAAGAAACCATTCCTGACTGAAAAGAATGATAGAACAACTGAAACCACGTTTAGATACTGTAATCATGTAAAGTTCAGACACTTTGAGTACAATTTCACTTGAGGAAGCATTTTTGACTGAAATACAGCTTAGTTCACTGTAACTTGCAAAAACAAGCTTCTAGCGCTCTGAAAAGCTTAAAATGACCGCTCCACCATGGCCAGCAGGTATTATGTAGGTGAAAGCTTTTAACAGGTTTTCATCTTCAAGGTTTGAGGATGATACTAGCCGTTTTTAGACAGAGCACCAAGCCGCCAATTTGCCTGTCCTTTTGGTGGCTCGGTCCGCGGTTTTATACAGATTATTCCGCCTCGGAGGGTACACTTATTTCTGCCTTGACTGCTATCTAAAACCGAGGCGGAAATGTGCCGGCCCCTGCATGAGATGGGCGGAGGTGTCGATGACGTGCACTGTTGTGCGACCCACAGCCGGGGACTTTTGAAGCCAGGAAACAGCTGATCACAGCAGTTAGTCCATCATTTCATCCGCGGACGTCAAGATGAGCAACTGGACAGCCGCTGAGATCCGGGAGATGCTATCCATCACAACCGAGAGAATCATAAAATACCAGCTCACAGGGACCGTGAAAGATGGGATATTGTATGAAAAGGTCGCCGAGGAGCTTAGCCAATGTGGCTTTCGCCAGGAGAGAAAGCAGGTAATCAGCAAGTTGAAAGTTGGAAGACCACCACCAAAGCCCAGGCCATAGCAGAAGACATTAAAGAGCTCCTGGCGACAAAGCTTGTATCGGAGCTTCATTCATTCTGTGACAATCACGTGATCAGTGATATCAAAAGCTTTGCTTCACACACACCCACGTGACTGCTTTGAAAAATGATTCAAAGCTGCGCTAATCGGTTTGCGCACTTGTGGGTTGTCAGGTAGGAGTTGAGACAAGTTGAGAGAGAAAGTTATATACGTGAATCTAGTGAATTGTTGTTGTTTGTGGTTGACACAATGCAGCCTGTTGCTAAGCGAGGACAGTCCGAGATGTGGGAACATTTCAATCTGGTTACTCCCAACAAGGTTATTTTATTTTAGTATAATAATTTATAGCGAAAAAGGAGGAGAAAGAGAAGGACAGGGAGGAATTGCAGAAGGCCACAGCAGTTGGTCTGACCTCCGACATGTGGACATCAATCCACATGGATGCCTATCTGGCTGTCACTTGCCATTTTGTCGACAGTAACGACCAACTGGCATCCATTTTGTTGAAGGTGGGGAAGTTCCCTGAGTCCCACAGCTGCAAACACAGCGGCAGTAAAACATGCCCTCACGGAGGAATGGGGCATTAGGTCCAAGGTTGCATGCATGGTTACTGATGGTGCAGCGAATATGGTTGCATGTGTCAATAGCCTTCAGATTAGACACAGCCACTGCATTGCTCATGCACTCAACCTGGCTGTGAAAAAAGCCCTGGATCAGACTGAAGGATTGGGTGATTTGAGAGGCAAGGCGAGGAGGATTGCCACGTACTTAAGGACCAGCACCCTAGCCAGGGAGCGGTTGCTGGAACTCCAGCAGCAGATGGGGGTTCCAACCCACAAATTGGTACAGGAGGTGGAGACAAGATGGAACAGCACGCATGACATGATGGCCAGGCTGTATGAGCAGCGGGGACCAGTAGGTGCAGCACTTGGGTCGCTGCACACCGATTTGGCTGCCTTGACCTCTGCTGAGTACCACAGCATGACAGAGTGCCTTGATGTCCTCTCACCTCTGAAAGTGGCCACTGTGAAACTGTCCTCAGAAAAAACTGTGTCTGGCTCCAAAATCATTCCTCTGGTCCGGATGCTGAGGCACAGCATAGTGGTCAAATCAAGAGAGGTGAGAGATGTTATGGCTGGGCAGCTCTGCAGCCATCTACTGCGCCTCATGGGGGAAAAGCTGAGTGGCTACGAGACGGCCAGCCAGCACTCTATGGCCGCATTGCTTGGATCCGAGGTTCAAAACCATGGGTTTTTGTAACCCAAATAATTCTGCAAGTGCTGTGCAGCGCTTAACCAGTAGATGTGCGTCCCTTCTCAGGGACAGCACACCTGTCCCAGCACCTCCAGAGCCAGCAGGGGAATCTTCAAGTATGAATCTATGGTCAGTATTGTCATAATTATATTGTAGCCTTTTGTAACATGTATTTGTCTTAATTTTAGGGGCTGGTCTTTTCGATCTGCTGGACAACCAAGTGTTGGAGACGAGGAGGACCCAGAGTGCAACAGCAAATGCCACAGCCGAGGTGCAGCGCTACCTCACCAAGCTCAATATCCCACGCTCTGAAGACCCAATACAATTTTGGGCACAACACAAACATGTGTATCCCAATTTATATGTATTGGCCCGTGGCACTCTATGTGCACCTGCTTCCTCTGTGCCATGTGAGAGAGTTTTTTCCAAGGCCAGCGAAGTGGTCAGCAAAAAGAGGAACCGACTCAGCCCGGGCACAGTGGAACAAATTCTGTTCCTGAATAAATATCAATTGTAGTGTAAAAAATCGAACACAGTCACAAACAATAATGCCCCCTTTCTGACCTGTCCACAAGCACCACCCCTCCCTGTTAACACTCCAAAGTACCTGTTAGGTTTAACACTAATAAACACCATAAAATCAGACACGGACTCAGAGTGTTTTGTCTTTCTTTGCAAAGGGGAAGTACGGATGTCAGCCCTGTGAGTCTGACCAGCAGTCTTCCAAAGATACCTTCCCCTTGCACATCCTTTTATTCAATAAGCAGTGGCCGCGATCGTAATATGATTGGTTAACACAGAATACAGATAACAACATTGTTGTCGTGCGGATGAGCAGATATATGTGTCTTGTGGTTAGCCTCGACAGTCTTCTTGTGGTTAGCCTCGACAGACTTTAAGCAAAGCAGGGTAATGAATTGTAGCATGTGAAAAACTGATAATATTCATGTATTTACATAATTCCAACAGTACCTGTCCACAATCACTCTCCCAGAATAGGCTTTGTCCTATATGCACTGTCAAAGCACTTCCCACTACATTTAAGTCACTATCATTTCTATAATTTCTGCACTGGCAGTGGCAGATTGTTGAAATATACGGCACTGCCTATTTCACATAATTTGTGAGAAGACACTCACAATTATCATAAAAATGTGTGCAAATGTTCATGCCCACCCTTCATTCATCTCAGATTCATCTACCTCCCCAATGAACACACAAGAAATGTTCACATGCAGAATACCAACTTCATTATTATTTTTATTATGATTTTGTGAAGAAGGAAATTATTTTCTTGTTTCAATTAATGCAGTGTCCAAGGTACGCTCATTTATTCAGTGATTTATTTAATTCATACGGAACACCCTAAGATAGAATATGGTAGCTAATCAATGTAGATGTGAATTCATGACACAGTGCCTCCTTTAGCTTTCACCAGCAGATGTCGCCATAGAGTCTGAAGCTTCCAGCATTGAATCATTTTTCGATACAATTGGATTGAAGGCTTCATTGGTTCATGAGGCTTCATTTTGCCATCACTACCGGTTTCTCAATTCAAAAGGCACAATTCTCTGCTCACACAATTCTCTGTATACAACCTCTCAGCAAGTTGACACTCTCCAGACTCCCACACTGAGGGCAGAAAACCCTTGCCTTAAATAGCCCTTCAGTGGAGTTAATTGGGTGAAACCAATGTGACAGGGTGTTTTTTGCCTTGGTACAGTGATTCAGTTAATATTTTATCACACACATACATTTCAATACTCATTATAATAATAACCTCATTATTTATCTATAATTACATAATACTTCCATTTCAATACAGCCAAACATTTTGTATTTGTTACCATACCTCCCCCGCTCAAATCCACACTTTCCCCTATCCCAAACAGGGAATAAAATAGCCGTTGACAAGGGGCTCGTGTTCCTTGGGGAAACAAATGGATGCGGGACAGGGAAGCGAAAGTGAAAGTTAGCACTGTACTATTGGTGTTTGCGTCCACAATGTATGGACAAACGGGATGGGATGAGTTATGGAGCCGAATCGACGGGTACCGCGTCGTTCACTGTTGACACAGTTGCCAGCACCTCGTGTAATTACAAACGCCCGAAGCTCCGTGTGTGTATGCGTGTAAGTGTGTGTGTGCGTGACATAGAGGGTAGTCCGTTTAAGCGCTGCAGGGAACGTCAGGCGAGTTGGGGGAAAAGAGGGCTAACTTTTCACAAATGGGCACAGGTCAGAGAATTAACATGATGGCTTCCCGGATAGCTTGGTAACCTCTGCATGCCTGTTGATCTTGACATGCAAACTGTCCAGGAAGCGGGAATATCTGGCCTTCGGCTATGGTCCACTCTGGCAAGAATTCCTCTTTGTGGATCTCACATATGTTGTGGAGAACACAACAGACAAGTACAACAACAGGGACTGAAGCGGTGGCAATATCAAGTCTTTTACCCAGGCACCTCCAACGACCTTTGAGACGACCAAAGGAATTTTCCATGACAATCCTTGCTGAACTCAAACAGAAGTTCTCAGTGGTTGGTGAAACCCTTCATCAACCAGTTTCTGAGGGGATATGCAGGGTCTCCAATGATATGTACTGGGATCTCCACATCATCAACAGTTCTGGATGCCTGGAAGGAAAATGAATAGTAATAGGGTAAACAATACAATAACTTAAGTGACATGAGAGCTTATTATTTCCATATATGTTGAATATGCCATCTCTGCTCCTAGACAACTTAAACCTGAGCTACAGTAATGTACAAAAGCCTCTGACAAGCAAACTTACCTCACGTGGAAAGAGGTATCCTCCCTGTTGTTCTTCGACTCTTCTGAAAATGTAGGAGTTGGCAAAAATCCGAGCGTCGTGCGTCCGGCCAGGCCACCCCACATACAAGTCTGTAAAGCTGTAATGGTAGTGCAGATAACATATTAATAAATATATTTTGGTGGATTTACATGAGAATGCTCTGTACACACATCGGCACAGTCTGTCAGTCACCCTCAATCAGCATCTCACGCACACAAACATTTCTCCCTCACACTCTCCTTCTTTGTATCTGTACACACACACACAAACACACACACACACACACACACACACACACCTAATACAACAACTTATTTGTAAACTAATAATGTCATCCTTACCAGAAGTTATGAACAGCCTGGAGGACAATGGAATGCCAGCCTTTTCGGTTGTAGTAGGAGTCTGGGTCACATCTTGGTGTGATGATGGGGATATAAGTGCCATCTATTGCACCTGCACACATTGGATACCCCCGTGCAGCAAAACCGTCGACTGCTTCTTGAAGTGGCGAAGAAGCGTCTTCAGCACCTCGCTGACTTCATGCACTACAAAGTGCACAGTGGCAATTCCGACGGCAAAAGTACAGCCTATCGATCTGTATTCTGATGGGGTGGCATACCACCGCAGCGCAATAGCAAGCCTAACTCGAGGTTCCAGTGGCTGTCTCCAATTTGTCGGTTTGCGCCTCTGATGTCGCTTAACAAGTCTGAGCACAAAATCAAATGTACACCGCAACATAAGGAAATGCTTCCGCCACTCAACATCATCGAAATGATTGAGGGCATTCGACCAAAACACTGGGCCTTGTGGTCTATTCAGCTTCCACACCGTCCTTTCAGACAATAATGGCATTTCATTGAAAATGACTGAACATCCCAGTCTACGGCGGCGTCTAAGCTCAAATCGATGTTCAGCCTCGAAATGCCCCCTGACACAGCGTCTCCTCGGTCTCTGTAGCTGTCTTGGTTGTCCGCTCGTGTCTTCAATTAGAAGCTTTGCTATTTGGTAACCGAAGAACCATAGCAGCTGCATTTGCGATTGAATCGATCCAAGAATGCGCAGCTGTTCGTTTGCCATTGTTGTTTTGAATCAGACGCTGGAATCACTGAGTTTAATACTCTTCCGGTGCGTATGTTATACGTCACTGTTCATGCCCAACTTCATGCTTCACGTTACGTCATATGTTTACGCCTACCTCAGAGGCGGCTTTTGGAAAAGGAGGAATATTAGGCCTCAGTTTTAGACAGACAGGGCGGCACATTGCTGCTACCTTGGAGCAAATGTGCCGCCTTTTCTATCTAAAAAGGGCTACTGACTGACTGTGAAGTCTGTTGTGTTAAATCTGTTGGAGGATGTCATTACAGTGCGAGGATTGGAAATATTTAAAAATGGCGGCCACGATCAAAATGGGATTGACGCTGCGACGTATTCGGGGCAACACCGTCTACATGTATGTGCATTTTGGTGTAGATGGGAAATTGTATGTTGAAGTTATAAGTTGATAACTTGATGCTTGACAGCGAAGGAAAAAAATGGCGTCCGCCGTCACGCCCACCAGGTATGACACAAAGATTTTAATAACTTTTGTTCTTCAAGGCATGAAGATGATGCTCAGTGAATGTGAAGACTGTGGTGTTTAAGCTCTAGGACAAGATAGTTTTCAAAGTAGGAGAAGGTGCTCCGCTGTCTGACCAGTGTGAGTTGGAGAGGGTGGACAGGATTATCCATGATGGATAACAGTTTTTTCAGTGTCCTCCTCTCCACCACAGCCTCCAGAGTGTCCTGTTTGCAGCCAGTTATAGAGCCAGCCTTCTTGATCAGTTTGTTGAGTCTGTTGGTGTCGCTGGATCCGATGCTGCTTCCCCAACAAACTACAGCAAAGAAAAGTACACTGGCCACCACAGACTGATGAAAGTTCTCCAACATCTTGCTGCACACGTTGAAGGATCTCAGCTTCCTCAAGAAGTAAAGTCTGCTCATCCCCTTCTTGTAAACAGCTTCAGTGTTAGATCCACAGTCCAGTCTGTGGTTGATGGCAACACCAAGGTACTTATAATCTTCCAGCGCCTCCACATCCTTTCCCAGAATGCGCAGTGGCTGGAAAGCCGTCTTCCCTTTCTTCCTGAAATCTATCACCACCTCTCTGATCTTGCTGATGTTCAGCCGCAGGTGATTCTGTCCAGTCCACTCCACAAAGTTGTCTACCAGTGCCCTGTACTCCTCCTTCCGTCCCTCACTTATACACCCAACAACAGCCGAGTCGTCAGAAAACTTCTGCAGGTGACACGACCCGGTGTTGAACTGAAAGTCAGTAGTGTATAAGGTGAACAGGAAAGGAGACAGTACAGTCCCCTGTGGAGCTCCTGTATCACTGACTGACGCATCAGACAGAAGACTGCCCATACAGACAAACTGTGGCCTGCCTGTCAGGTAGTCAGTAATCCAGGAGAGCATTGTGTCGTCTACACCAATTCTCCCCCAGTAGCAGTGGGTGAATGGTGTTAAAAGCACTAGAGGCCTGATGGTGTCGACTTCTTTGGAACAGGCAGGACGTCTTCTAAAGCACAGGTATTCTCTCCTGACCCAGGCTCAGGTTGGAGAGGTGTTGTAGGACAGGAGACAGCTGGCTGGCACATGTCTTCAGGATCCTGGGGCTGATACCGTCAGGGCCTGCAGCCTTCTGCTGGTGGAGTCTCTCCAGCTGTCTCCTAACCTGGCCTGCAGTCACAGTCACGCGGGGGAGGCTGCTGATGTCGTCAGTGGAGGACGTGGAGGTGGAGGAGGAGGTGAAGGTGGAAGAGGAGGAGGAGGAGGAGGAAGAGGAGGAGGAGGAGGAGGAGAGTTGCTGCACGGGAGAGCTCACAGCAAGGGAGTGAGGGGGGAGGGGAGGAAGCATTTGGGGCAGTGAGGGTGTGTGGGGGTCTGGAGGTGTCAGGGAGACGACAGAAGGCTGTGAGCTGAACCTATTGAAGAATCTGTTCAGCTCCTTTGCCCTCTCCAGGCTGCCCGATGACTGTCTGCCGCTCACCTTACACCCAGTGATCTGTTTCATACCAGTCCACACATCCGTCACATTGTTCTGCTGAAGTTTGGCCTCCAGCTTCCTCCTGTAGGCGTCTTTACAGTCCCTCAGCATATCCCTGAGTTCATGTTGCACTCTCCTCAGTTCTTCCCTGTCTCTTCCCTGCCCTCTTCTTCTTCTTAAGAAGAGCTTTAAGGTCATTGGTGATCCACGGCTTATTATTAGGGAAGCAGCGTACAGTCCGGGTTGGCATGGTGGTGTGTTCACAGAACCTGATGTATTCTGTGATGCAGTCGGTCATGCTGTCGAGGTCCTCTCCATGTGGCTCAACGAGTGCATCCCAGTCTGTCGACTCAAAGCAGTCCTGTAGTGCGTCAGCAGCCTCCTGAGTCCACCTCCTCACGCTCCTAGTGTGGACAGGCTGCCGCTGAACAAGAGGGACATACTTAGGGGTCAGCAAGACCAGGTTGTGGTCAGATCTTCCAAGGTGGGGGAGGGCTATGGGACTGTATGCATACTTAGCATTTGCATATAAAAGATCCAGTGTGTTACAGTCTCTGGTGGGGCAGTCAACATACTGGTGAAATGTTGGGAGGGTTTTGTCCAGTGAGACGTGATTAAAATCCCCAGTGATGACAATAAATGCGTTAGGATGCTGCGTCTGTATCTGAGCAACAGCGGAGTGGATGACGTCACAGGCCACCGCTGCATCAGCTGAATGAGGAACGTACACACCAATAATGATGGCGGACATGAATTCCCGGGGCAAATAAAAAGGCCCCATCCCCACAGTCAGCAGTTCAATGTCCGGGCTACAGAGACGTTTCTTCACATGAACATGTCCGGGATTACACCACCTCTCACTCACATACAGTGCTATCCCTCCTCCTTTCTTCTTTCCACTGCTTGTCACGTCCCTGTCCACCTGAGCAGTGCTGAAGCCAGGTTCCGCCAAGCTGTGGTCCGGGATGTGTGAGTGGAGCCACGTCTCCATGAAACACAACACACTGCACTCACGATATTCCCTCTGAGACTTTATCAGCGCGACGAGCTCGTCAGTCTTGTTCCCCAGAGACCTCACGTTCCCCATGACGATCGCCGGTACAGCCGGTCTGTGTCTCCTCTTCTTCACCCTCCGTTTCGCTCCGGCTCTGCACCCCCTGCGTCTCCTCCTCAGCTCCTTCTGGACCTCAGGCCTGGTTCCGGGCAGCAGTGCAGGTTTACACAGCGCAATCAGCTGGTCGCGTGTGTAAACAATGCGCTCAGTGATGCGCTCCTGACCCTCCGTTGCTATGGTTAGCAAAAACATCATAAAAGTGCCTTAAAAGTAAAAAAAAAGAGAAAAAAAGTAAAGTGTTCGTCTTCTCTCGGTCTCTGGAGAAGAGTTGCCATGTTCAACTAAAATCAGAACAGAAATAAGACAAAAACTACAAAAAAACTTGAAAACCCACGGGAGCTGCTGTTACAGGCTGCCACCTAGTACGCACATCAAAATGGCCAACTCCTGTTGGAGTGACGGTATGGGTCCAATTGGGTTTTTTGTGCGTCTGGTCATGATAAATGTGCGTACCAAATTTCGTCTATCTATGTGCATGCAGGCGACGGGGCATCACAATAGGGTGCGCTACAGAGCCACGACCACGCCCAGTGACAATGCAGGATCGCAATTTTCGCCAGATGTGACGTATATTTCAAATTTGGTGAGTTTTCGGGTATGTTCAGGTTTTCAAAACTGCAGTCAAACTCAGAGAGGAATAATAAAAATAAGAATAATTTTTTCAATTACAAAAGGGACCTCACAGGTCTGCGACCTGCTCGGGCCCTAATTAAAGCTGCAAGCAGCGATAAACAGTCCCTCGCCATCTGCGCACGTCGGGCTGCGGCGCAGTCGGACTGCAAGAGGGTTTTTTGTGCGTCTGCTCATGACAAATATGCACACCGTATTTCGTTCCTGTATCTGCAAGTTGGAGGCGGGGCATTACATTATGATGTTTTTTGTCTGACTTACTGTGTCTAGTAGGTGGCGCTATGAGGATGACACAGTTTTGATGCACAGATATATTAATGGCGACTCCCTCTACATTCCTGAGAGATTTGGTGTTGAAGGGGAATTGTATATTGAAGTTACGAGGACTTGATGCTTTATGGCGAAGGATTTAAATTGACCGCACCACCATGTCCAGCAGGTATGACGTAGGCGAAAGCTTTTAACAGGTTTTCATCTTCAAGGTCTGAGGATGATACTGACTGACTGTGAAGTCTGTTGTGTTAAATCTGTTGGAGGATGTCATTACAGTGCGAAGATAGGAAATATTTCAAAATGGCGGCCACAATCAAAATGGCCAACTTAGATGCAGAGACGTATTCTGGGCAACACCATCTACATGTATGTGCATTTTGGTGTAGATTGGAAAGTGTATGTTGAAGTTATTAAGACTTGATGCTTCACTGCCAAGGAAAAAAATGGTTTCCACCGTCACGCCCACCAGGTGGGACGTGGCAGAAAGATTTCCATAACTTTTC
>CAEMYA010000480.1:24088-50127 GCA_903131615.1 Diplodus sargus | reverse complement strand
GGCTAGAGTGGGTGACATCATCGCTTGAGTGGGGAGCCGTTCGAAGAATGGGAGCCAAAACTGTCTTCGGCTTGATTTTGATCCCACACCTTTTGCTTGGCATAGACAATATATGCATAGAAATGGAGGAAATCTTGTTGGCTTTCAGCTGATGGTCTCATTTCTACGGAAGCCCTAAACGGCCATGCATTCATACATTTTATTTCCTCCGTTTTCCCGTGATAACGAGTTAATTTCCTCCGTTTTCCCGAGATAACGAGATAATTTTCTCGAGATCTCGAGATAACGAAACTTTGTTTTCTCGTGATAACGAGTAAATTTAATTTGTTTTCCCGAGATAACGGGATAATTTTTGTCGAGATCTCGAGATAACGAAACTTTGTTTTCCCGAGATAACGATATAATAAGGTGTGTGTGTGTGTGTGTGTGTGTAAATGAGTCAGTCAGTTAGTGTACGACTGTAAATAACCTTTAATGTGATAACTGTTAATAAGAACATCTTGTTTTCATTTAGTTAACTGATATTCTTTGAAGCCAGGTAATTATTTCATTAATTATATATTAGACACTAAATGCGGGACTTTTATTTTGAAAGCGTCTCGCTGTGAACCGAGAACATCTGTGAATCGTGTGTGTGCGTGTTTGAAGTGTGCCTGCATGATTTTTGCTGAACGTGATGAAATGATTTACTGTGCACCTGGCTGATAAAGGGCACAAGCTCTACGGTGTGTCCGAAGGTGTGTTCGAGTGTACAAGGTTCCTGTAATAAACACTTTGGACCATCAGTTAGAAAGTCTGACCATCATTCAGCGGGGATGCTACAAATTGATTATATCGTTGTCTCGGGAAAACAAACTTTCGTTATCACGAGATCTCGAGAAAATTATCCCGTTATCTCGGGAAAACGGAGGAAATTAACTCGTTATCACGAGAAAACGGAGGAAATAAAATATATGAATACATGGCCGTTTAGGGCTTCCGTACATTTCAGATGTACGACTTACAGTTTTTGATGTGGAAGCCCTGGAGCGACATGAAGTTCAAGTATCGTCCCATAAGCCGCAATGTTAATTTTGAGGCTAAATTCTTGGCCGAGAGCAGATGGCACCTGATTTGTCTCTCGCTACTGTGCCCTCATTTCTCACTCGACAGAAATAAAAACGACATGAGAGCATTCAGCGACATCTCCTCTCACTCAGCATATACATATTTTTGCCATAACCATTACAGTTTTTTCATAAATCGCAGGGGTTTGGGAGGTGTTTTCCATTCATTCTAATAGGGATCTCTTAATCTCTGGCTCTCCTACTTCTCCCGCGTGTGTATCTCAAGAGTGCGTGTGTAGTGCCTGAGCTCGAGTGGATGACATCATCTTTCGAGTGGGGAGCAGCTGGAAAATCTGGAGAAAGACTTTTCTTCAGCTGGATTTGGATCCCACATCTTTTACTTTACATAGACGATGCAGCCATTTTAAGCTCTTTCTGCCTTTAACTTTCCACCTTTTTCAGTCTTTTTTTATTTTTTTTAAGCTCTTACTGCCTTTAACTTTCCACCTCTTCAGTCTTTTTTCACATTTTTATGCTCTTTCTGTCCTCTTACTCTCCAACTTTTCAAACTTTTCAGTCTTTTTTCACCTTTTTAAGCTCTTTCTGCCTTTAACTTTCCACCTCTTCAGTCTTTTTCATATTCTTATGCTCTTTCTGTCCTCTTACTCTCCAACTTTTCTGCCTTTTCCATCTTTTTTCACCTTTTTAAGCTCTTTCAACCCTGTTATTGCACAACTGTTTGGCCTTTTCAGTCTCTTTTCACCTTTTTAACCTCTTTCAGCCCTCTTAGTCTACAGCTTTTTAGCCTTTTCAGATATTCATCTTTCTACATTTTCAACTCCTTCAAACATTCAACTTGATGTTCAGCAATTAAAATGGTCAACTTTTTCAAGTCTTTCAGCCCGCTTCAGCTTTTCTGTCGTTTTATCTTTTTAAAATATTCATCTTTCTGCCTTTTGAGCTTCTTTATACATTCAGCTTCATGTTCAGCTACAGAAACTGTTCAGCTATCAACATGTTCAACTTTTTAAGCTCTTTCGGCCTTGACCTTTTCAACTTTTCATCTTCTTGACTTTTTCAGCTTTTTGGAAGTACATTCAGCAGATTTCGCTTCAGACTTCAGCATTCACACTGTATTTTTGTAGGAAATACACATTTTTCTAGTTATTATTATTCCTCTTCCGTACACTTTTTGTCCATCTTCAACTCCTTCAAATTTCATTCTGCTATAAGTTCAGCATACCTTCAGCTATTCAAACCATTCAAATATTAAAATGTTCAGCTGTTTCAGCTTTTTCAGCCTTCAACTTTTCAGCTTTTCAACTCTTCAGCTTTTTCAGCAATTCAGCTTTTTCTAAAAAAACAATTTAACATTGCCGCAAATGGGAAAATCTTCAAAACTCCTCGACTTCCAACCTCATCTTCTCCCTCAAACTTTGTGCTATACCATACCATATACCATTCAACTATCAAAATGTGCAGCTTTTTAAGGACATTATGGGGTGTATTTTTGTCATTTCTATCCTTCATACTTTTGGAAATATTAAGCTTTTTCTGCAAAAATTTTCCCATTCATCCTTATGGGGATTTTTTCAAATTTCATTCTGCTATAACTTCCGCATACCTTCAGCTATTCAAACCATTCAAATATTAAAATGTTCAGCTTTTTCAGCTCTTTCGGCCTTGCGCTGTTCAGCAAATAACATTGCCGCAGATGGGAAAAGCTTCAAATCCTCTTCAAAACTCATCGCCTTTCAACCTCTTTTTGCTCCTCATACATTGAGCGAGAGACACCATTCAAACTTTAAAGCACTCAGCGGATCTTGAACTATTGGACCTGTATTCAGTTTTTAAAAATCTTGTACGGTCTTGAAATAATCGCAATTTTAGTTTGAGCGACTTTTAGCCCGTCTTCTGCGTTTATAATGGGTGTGTATTGCGTCAGCTAGAGTGAGTGACATCACCAACCGCCGCACGCCAGAGGGCAGAGCTGCGTCGAAAAAGTGGACAAACTTGTCTTCAGCTTGAGTTTGATCCCTCACCTTTTACTTGACATAGACAATATATACATAGAAATGTAGGAAATCTTGTGGGCTTTAAGCTGATGGTCTCATTTCAGATGTGGGACTTACGGTTTTGGATCTAGAAGCCCGAGAGCGGCAACAACTCTTGCTGCTGTCCCATAAGCCGCAATGTTAATTTTGAGCCGAATTTTTCGGAAAATAGCAGACGGTACCTGATTTGTCTATCGCTGTCCCGCCTTCATTTTACACTCTTCAGAAATAAAAACGACATGACCGCGTTCAGCAACTCCTCCTGTCACTCACCATACAATTATTTTGACGATAACCCTCACAGTTTTTTCAGAAATCGCAGGAGTTTGGGAGGCATTCTCCCATTCATTTCTTATGGGGGACATTTTCGTCTCTGTCCCTGGTCCTGATACAGCATGTCTGCAGCCATTTCAAGCTCTTTCTGCCTTTAACTTTTCACCTTTTCTGTCTTTTTGCACCTTTTTAATCTCTTTCTGCCCTCATACTCTGCAACTTTTGGCCTTTTTCAGTCGTTTTTCACCTTTTTAATCTCTTTCTGCCTTTCACTTTCCACCTTTTCAGTCTTTTTTCATCTTTTTAATCTCTTTCTGCTGCCATACTCTGCAACTTTTTGGCCTTTTTTAGACGTTTTTTCACCTTTTTAAGCTCTTTCTGCCTTTAACTTTCTTCATCACCCGGCAATCGCAATTTGTCTCGTTAAATCGTGGATATTGGTTTTGAAACTTGCCTGAAAAGCTGGAGTTTGAAAGTGGCTTATTTATTTTCTCTTTGGCTCTTTTTCCGAACAGGAATACAGCACAATAGTTCGCGTTCCTAAAGCACCAGATTTTGACTCTGCGCCTGTGGTGACGTTACCACAGGAGGCTACTTGCATAAGCATCGGCTCACAGCCGTCCTCAGCCAGACTTTCTGAGTGAGCACGCCGAATCTGCTTATTTCTCTGTCATTTTCACTATAGGCTTACAGATAAAAACAGCTGCATACTCAACATGCAGCGAGGCATTACCAAATGAACACAGATTAATTTGTCCTGAACGGACATAATAACAGCCAGTCTCGTGCCAGAACTGCCTGCAAAACATGAAAATGGGGAATGACGGAATGGAGTCCATAGAAAAACAAAACGCACACAGTATTCCGCCCTCCCACACAGCGCGCTGATTCGCTAGCACACCGCCAATAAGAACGGCCATTCAGCTGACACACAACCAATCATAGAATCCAATGGCTCAGACATCCGACAGCCCTCCTCCTCAGACTTCGCAAGCTCAATCGGAGCAGACAACGTCCAAACGGCTCCGAAAGCTTCCAATGCAGCTGAACACACCGAACAGTCATGTTCCTGACCTCGTCCGAGTCTCTCGAAACGCTTCAGATGTCCAACGGTTGGGCCGGTGTGTTTCTGCCTTTAAGCTCTTTCTGCCTTTAACTTTTCACCTTTCAGCCTTTTTTCACCCTTAAGCTCTTTCAGCCCTCTTACTCCACAGCCTTTTGAGCCTTTTCACACGTTCATCTTTCTGCCTTTTCAACTCAAACATTCTGCTTAATGTTCAGCTATGAAAATGTTCAACTTTTTCAACTCTTTCAGCCCTTTTCAACTTTTCTCTCTCTTCATCTTTTTAAAATATTCATCTTTCTGCCTTTTCAGCTTCTTTATACACTCAGCTTCATGTTCAGCTACAGAAACTGTTCAGCTATCAACATGTTCAACATTTTAAGCTCTTTCGGCCTTGACCTTTTCAACTTTTCAGCTTTTCGACTTTTTCAGCTTTTCTGCATTACATTCAGCAGATTTTGATTCAGACTTCAGCATTCACACTGTATTTTCGTAGGAAATGCAAATTTTTCTAGTTCATTGTATTATTACATTTGTGGGAAGTTATTACAATAAAGATTTTTATGCCCCCACACTGTTAAAAAAAACCCTGTAAAATTACAGTAAAGTACTGGCAGCAATTATGCCAGTAACTGACTGTGTTTTTACAGCATTGATACTGTAACAAGTAATTACAGGAAGTGACTGTATTCAACATTACAATATTTAACTGTAGAAATACAGCATTGTTTTGTGAAATTACAGCAAGCTGTACTTGCTTTTCCTGTAATTTTTTGGAAAGATACTGTATATGTACAGTATTTTTACAGCAACCTAAATTACAGTAAAATGCTGTTTTTTGAAATTACAGCAGGGTTTTGTAAAATTAATGATGTACTGCATATTTACAGTATTACAGTCTACCCAGACACCCTTTCTTTCTTCATATAACACACTCCAAACATAATTTCATTAATCAAATAATGCAAATTTATTAACACAACATGTTTACACATAAATGGACAGAACTACTGAGGACAAAAACTGAAATGCTTGCAAATGTCTAGAAACCTTTTTTCAAAATCCATAATAACATTCATCAACACATACGCAATATTATATTAAAAAGCACATTTTCTGTCAAAATCTATAAGGCTGTGTGTTGCCACCAAGTCCATCAAGCCACACCATGTATATGTACACTTAAAAGATTAGTTATGTCAACATACAAAATTACAAGTACGTAGTACTAGAAAATAGTTGTATGTGCATACCTTTATGCATTCGCTACATTTCTGTTAAAATCCATGTTCCTTGTGTGTGTGTGTTTGTGTGTTTCTTGCGTGTACAGTTACATCTGTAAAACACTGTGAACAAAAAGCCAAATACATGGGGTGTATGTGGGTGTGCGCACAACTGTTACTGTAAAACAAAACAAAAAACCCTTTCTAAGATAAAAAAATGTGAGCAGCTGCATCACAGGTTCTAAGCAGAAAGACCTTGAGGAACTTTACCAGAACTTTGCCAGAACAGATATAAACACTCTACTTAGTGTTTTGTCACAAAAAATGCCCCATTTGGGGACAATGAAATGATTTAAACTTGAACTTGAACATTTCTGTGAAAATCCACGAAAGCGTATATGGTAAATGTAATTTATGTGATGTGAGGTGTTGAATGTACATTTAAGTCATCATTCCTTGCATGTGAGTGTTTGGTGGATGTGTATACATTTCACTCACCATTTCAAACACACATACATGTGTAACATTAGCCTATATGAACCTAAATTTAAAGTCCATCAGTGCTTTCATGAGAGAACACACTCGTGAATTTAAGGGCTGGGTTTTTTTCTGTGCCAGTTTTCCAGTTTTCTTGCTGGTCACCGCTCTTGTCTTGCTCTTCGTGCCGTGTTCTGGATTGATCCCGATGAAACATCTTAGAAATACAATTAAAAAATGTGTTAGCAGAGCTGTATCCAATAACAAAACTAGGAAGCTCTGACCTGAGCCAAACTGTTTGGGAATATTAAAACATGACAAACTTTCTGTGCTATATGCCACTGACTGCACTGAGCCTGACATCAGATATTCAGATAATCATATGATATGAGAGATTTTGTAGATTCAGTGGTAAAAACAACAATCTGACAGCCATATTCACCTTTGGATGAATTCCAGAGTGGACGAGGAATCATCTTGATACTCCAAGTTAAACACGTAGTAGCAGGCGAAAAGAACAGACAGTCCTGTGAGGAATGAGGACCCCTCACATAAAACTCGTCCCTCGGTGGAACCCATCCACTTGCTCTCTGCGCTGCTCTCTGGGCCTGAAACAAAAAATAGTAAACATACCAAGTAAAAAAACTGTTCATAAGTCAAAGGTCAGTAATAGAAAGCAGCGGGTCCACCAGTGAGAGAACGCCATTTTGCCATAAATGATATTTAAAAAGAATAAAATGCCCACACTCTGCTAATTGAGGAAAACCAAGCCGGGTCGAACCATGCTACTACAACTACTCATAAATAATATTTCCCAGACAGCAACACATTTAAAAAATACCATATGGTAATAACGACGGCCCACCAATAGACCGCTGGTGAACTGGCAGGTAGAACATGAAGAGACTGGCAGCTTGGGCTGCCGGTGGACCACCAACCTCTTGATATCTAGGTTGCACCAGAACAATAAGCATGTAGCTGCCAGCACTTGCTGATACTATTCCACTATTCCATGTGTTAACAAAAACTACTGCAATTGACGCAGGTACTCCGCTATAGAGCTCGCCAGACTACACCATTGATGCGCAATGCATTATAGGGCGTCCTGCCAACTGAAAGAACTGTAGTATTGAGAAACAAGGAACTCCAAGGCACTCTCAATTATTATGGTTCACTCCCTGTATGGTAATCCTTTAATCTGACTGTAATGTTGACATTTTGTGTATTTGTAAATACAATATTGATTTCTCACAGTAAGTAAGGATGACACCTGCTGGATGATAATTATTATGATGCTTGTCACCTGACACACACATCTGCAATGTGGAGATTTCTGATTGGTGGATTTATTTCTTAAAAACTTCTCCTTTCCTGTTGAGAACTGTTTGACTCCCTGATGAAGGCTTGATTAAGTGTTTTTTTTTTTTTTTTTTTAAAGGTTTCATGTAACCAAGCCATCAAATTAAAGGCTTTTTAAACTTTGATAATTGAGAGTGTCTTGGAGTTCCTTGTTTCTCACCTCTAGTTTCCCATCCAAAGAGCACCTCAAACCCTTTTTGAGTTCAGGAAGCGCTCCTACACAAACATTCTTATTACTAAACATTGATGAATAGCCGTTCACTACACCACCCTAATCATTTCTGTACTACCCCATGGATAGAATAAAGCTAAAATTTCAACATGATCCACTTGTCAAGTTAATTCATAGTGACACTTTCTCTAGCGAGGTCACAAGTCTGCCACACACAACTTGAGTGTCAATTACTGCCATGTTTAAAAAGCTTTGATTAAGTCACGTTGGCGAGCTCTTTTGCATTTCATCCATTTTTCAAGTTGAGGCTGAGAATAATACTAAAGCTAGGAGGATGGCCAGGGTATCAAATTAGATCTGTAAGAGAAAAGTAAGCTATTGAAAAATTGGTGTTGGTCTGAGATTTCTTATATTGGCCAAGTGGTCCTCCTTCTGAAAAACTTTGAGAACCGCTGTGTTAAAGAATATCCCTCTTAATTATAAAACTTGAATTTTTAGTTTTTCTTTTTACCTAGAAGAATCAATCTTGGGCTGTTAGGCAGACCGTTGTTTTCCACATCTGCAGCCGTTGTGGACATCTACAAAAATAAAAACGGGAACAAACAAAGCACAAACAAAATACATTTTAAAATGATATACAACAACTGATTACATTAAATACAACAACTAATTATCAAATTAAATGCAATGTTTAAGTTCATACATACATCTGCCTCAATGAAGACGGCATCCATCTCTTCCTTGAAGTGTGCCATCAACAATTGCAGGATGCTTCTTGGAGTGCCATGGAGACCAGCCAGAACAGCCCTCACTTTGTCGTTTGTAGACTTCAAGTTGAAGTAATCTGTTAGAGCCCTGCCATGTTCTTCCATGCCCACCTCCATTTTCCGAAGAACCTTGACATCAGTGAGTGTTTCAAAATGAGCACAGATGCTCCGGGTCGCGAAGAGGAAAGGCCACTGAGACCTCAGCAGCTCAAGGGACGGTGCTGGAATGGAATTGATCATTTTTCTCTGAAGATAGTTGTTATGACCCTGGGGGTCATAATTTCTGTATTCTGGTCCTGTGTGTATGTGTCTGTTTTCTCCCTCCCTGTCAAGAGGGGGTGCTGTCTTTCTGTGTGTCCCAAAAAGGTACCAGTGCAGGTGGAGGCCGCTGATTGGCTGAGATCCTGGTGGCTGCTGACTGGTGGAATCACAGGACTGGGACAATTCAAAAGTGGAACCTACAGGAGACCTGGCGTCTCTCTCTCTCTCTCACTGATTGAGATCGTTGGCTTCTTTGATTGTTGATTGACATTTGGAAAACTTGATGTTTATGGTTGCAGAGATTTTGTATCTCGTTGTAAATATTGTAAATATTGTATATATTGTTAAAATACTTTATTCAGTCCACTTTAGTAGGGGTGAGTTGCCTTTTTCTTTGTGCACCTTTTTCTCCTGTTTTTGGTTAGGGAGTGAGGTAAGATACCCTGTATTTCTTTTGACTTTTGTTTTGGGTTAGGAAAAGTAGATTTAAACCCCAGCTTGTTTTGTTTGTTGTTTTAGGCGTTGCTCACCCTGAAGAATTTTCGTTTGGGTAATAAATTCCCTTATTTTGGACTGCATTTAAGTTTGTGTTTTGGTGGTTATTGTTGGGAGTGGGAAAAGGGAGAGATCACTATGTTATGTACCGGTATACCCTAGGCCGGGACATAACAATAGTATGTTGCACTAAGATCTGCCTGCACTTCAGCACGTTCCACACCTGCCATGCCCTCACGGGAAAAAAGCTCCATCATTTTTTCTTTCCGAGCCTGTAAAGACTCCGAGGTGACTCCAGAAGGCATCTCTGGCTGCCAGCGTGTGCAACCATAACAATCCGTCGGCCCTCGAGTTGGATTAGTCTCTTTGTTTTTTGTTTGGTGCCTTGCCAGTGTATTGTTTCGATTCACATGCTCCACTCTGACTTTTACCTGTGTTAATAGTGACGCATACCCCCCCCCAATCATTGTTTGGCCATCATCAAGTGTGTCAGCAAAGGACTGAGGGTGCTGTTTAATAATGTCCTTTACAACAGTGAGACACTGGGCTTTTGCTTTTTCTGGGGTTTGGCGTATGTTTTCTCATTTCATCAACTAACAGCCTAACCATTTGCCGTCTGTCAGCTGGTGCGGGTCGCTTCCCATATGAAATGGCAGACCTCACACCAAGTGGCATGTTTTCCCATTCAACCTGGAAGGTCTCATGCCAGTCTCTTTGTGCTATTGTGGTTGATGTTGATGTTGAAGGCGCAGCAGTTGCACTAGGCCCAAAGTTGGTTAGAGGTGATAGAGAATGAGAAGAACCTGATGGAGAAGGTGAGGACGGTTGGCTTGCGGGAAGAACAGGTGTTTTCTCTAGACCTGGAAAACATGTGGGAGAAATCACCTGCATTAGCAACCATGTACACTACCATTCATAAGTTTGGGGTCACCTGCTCATTTCTCCATTGAACCAGCTTCATGAAATAATTTCATAAAATGGTTTGTCCATAAAGGCCAGAAAGGTAGAAATGTTTGTACCTGACAAGTCTGAACCTGAACCTCTTCAGTATATTCATGAAATAATGATCTTGAATGCTCTACGATCATTATGAGTGCGTGAAAATCAGTCAAGATATGCTCAACGAGTATGGGAACATTTTAGTGTTTAATGAAAACCCTTTCCATTGTCTACTTAAAGGGATAGTTTGGAGTAAATTTATCCTAGGGTCCTTTGCATCATGTCCTCGAGCCAAACACCCCCTCAGAAGCTTTTTTCCCTAGGTTGAATATTGGTTGAGGTAGAGCCACTAGCGGTGTACATCGCATATGGAACATGGCATGTTTATATGCCATGTTCCATTAGCGCCTGTACTAAGCTATTAGGCTGATATAGCAATTATCGACCAATAGAAAAACGCTCTGAGGGAGTGTTTGGCCCATGGTCATGGTGCAAAGGACCCGATGATGAAATTACTCTGAACTATCCCTTTAAAGGAGATCAAGAGAATTCCAAGTGTGCAAAACTCTGTGTAGACACAATAAACGTTGGCTGTTTAAAAGAGCCTAAAATTTGAACCATGATGCATTGTTTACTCTTGTTTTGTTTAGCACACACGATTAAGTATGATTACAATACAAAGCTTTGTTTTGGAAATGTATAGATTTTTTAGAAATGCTAAAGCTTTCAACTTCTGTAATAATGGCCGGCCGCATAATATTCAAAACCAACTTCTCTGAAAGACATCCCATATGTGTTGAGCCAGTCTTGACTGATTTTCGTGCACTTAAAATGTTCTTAGAGCATTCCAGTTGATTATTTTTAAAGAAGCTGGTTATAATGGAGTTCAATAGCCATTTTCATGGCTGAACATGAAGCGGAATGGTTGAAGGAGTTGAAAAGGCAGAAAGATGAATATCTGAAAAGGCTAAAAATCTGTAGAGTAAGATGTCTGATAGAGCTTAAAAAGGTGAAAAAAACTGAAAAGACCGAAAAGTTGCCGAGTAAGAGGGCAGAAAGAGCTTTAAGAGGTGAAAAAAGGTTGAAAAGGAGAAAAGTTAAAGGCAGAAAGAGCTTACAATGGCTGCACACATGGTGGAGCAGGAGCTGAGTCAAAGATGAACAGGTCCCTATTAGAATGAATGGCAAAATGCCTGCCAAACCCTTGCGAAATGCAAAATTAACATTGCGGCTGATGGGACAGCAGCGAGAGTTGATGTCGCTCTCGGGCTTCTAGATCCAAAACCGAAAGTCCCACATCTGAAATGAGACCATCAGCTGAAAGCCCACAAGATTTCCTACATTTCTATGTACATATTGTCTATGTCAAGTAAAAGGTGAGGGATCAAACTCAAGCTAGTTTGAACATTTTTTTCGACGCAGCTCTACACTCTGGCGTGCGGCAGTTGGTGATGTCACTCACTCTAGCCGACGCAAAACACACCCATTGTAAACGCAGAAGACGGGCTAAAAGTCGCTCAAACTAAAACTGCGATTATTTCAAGACCGTACAAGATTTTTAAAAACTGAATACAGGTCCAATAGTTCAAGATCTGCTGAGTGCTTTAAAGTTTGAATGGTGTCTCTCGCTCAATGTATGAGGAGCAAAAAGAGGTTGAAAGGCGATGAGTTTTGAAGAGGATTTGAAGCTTTTCCCATCTGCGGCAATGTTAAATGTTTTTCGGAAAAAGCTGGATTGCTGGAAAAGTTGAAAAGCTGAAAA
The DNA here is from genome assembly GCA_903131615.1 of Diplodus sargus. Taxonomy (NCBI): domain Eukaryota; kingdom Metazoa; phylum Chordata; class Actinopteri; order Spariformes; family Sparidae; genus Diplodus; species Diplodus sargus. The sequence goes on along the minus strand of CAEMYA010000480.1, from coordinate 38,236 downwards.
GCAGAGGGTTGAAAGAGCTGAAAAAGCCGAACATTTTAACATTTGAATGGTTTGAATAGCTGAAGGTATGCTGAAGTTATAGCAGAATGAAATTTGAAAAAATCCCCATAAGGATGAATGGGAAAAATTTTGCATAAAAAGCTTAATATTTCCAAAATTATAATAGTTAGAAATGAGAAAAATACAAGCAGTAATGTCCTTAAAAAGCTGCACATTTTGATATTTGAATGGTTTCAATAGCTCAAGAATAGAATATTCCGAATAGCTCGGAAGCAGGAATAATAAAAAGAAAGAAAAGGAAAAAGAAATTCCAGAAGATTAGTGTGTGCTTGCAGCATTCACACTAATTATAGTGCTCCGAAATAAGACGTTGATGTCACAGTGGAAGAACTGCTCGTCTCGTCTGCACTGGCTAACTTAGCTAGTGCAGAACTTAGCTAGCAGTTAGCTTGCGCGCTCAAAACGGGCTTTAGGGCTACATCAATCAACACAAATCGACGGAAAACATAACGAAAACATAACGAAATACAAAGAAGGCTAAGCCCGTATCTCATATTTAACATTTATGTACCCACCTTATCCACGGAGGTGACCGTTTTAAACACCAACTAGTACATTTATTAATCCAGCCAGCCCAGACTGCTTTTCCCCAAACAGTACACACCCCCTTTTACCTTATATCTTGTAATCTGGGTAAATAAATGAAAAATGAAGCGGGGTTTTTTTGGATCACGCAGCACTATCCACCTGCTCAAGAGACGCCAGTATGAAAGGACAAGAATCCTGTAAAATCAGTCATTTTAATATTATTTTTCCACACATGCTTTGCAAATAGCAGGCTATTCCTGTAAAATCTGACATTTCAAGAGTTTGAAATCGCACGTAGTTTGAATAACCCAAAATGCATTGTGTTAACCAGTAATCTGCTGTATATTCCAGAATACAGAGTGTTCCTGTATAAAATGACTGTATATTTCCAGCAATTGTTAACAGTGCACAAATAAATCATTGCAAACATAATAGTTATTACGTGTGTGGGAAATAGCATGTTACGTTTGTAGTAGGCAGGTACGTTTGTGGAAAATGTATTACATTTGTGGGTTTATTACATTAAATGCTGCAGATTTTTATAACGTTTGTGAGTTTATTGACGATGTTTGTCTCTTAATACCCTACAAAGCCTCCTGTAGGCCTGATGCAGATAGACAATGAAGCCAAGAAATTATAATAGGGAATGTTGTATCTGCTCTCATAGCCTATGCACACAGCGCATCTTATTATAGGCTGTAATATATATTAAAAAAAATACTTAGTAGGCCTAGGGAAAATTAGCTTTATTTGTGATTAAAATATGATGATGAGAACCCAACGATTGGCCTTCCTTTCCTTCTCAAACTATGTTGAAATTGCATCTTTAAACAGCCCAATTTTCGAAATTTCCCCGACCCCGTTAAAAAAAGGACTCTATCTGCGCAGTGATGTATGTATGTATCTGACTACTTTTTTCAGTAACGAGTAATCTAACACGTCAACATTTACAAACCAGTAATTACTTTATCATTATTTTTGTCATTTTCCTTTCTAAAAATATATATTTCTGCTTTCTTCTTGTCTCGGGGAGTGATGTCACGTGTGCCACAAGTCACGTTTCCAGGACAGGCACAACTCACGTGTAATACCACGCAGGGACACAAACACACACAACAATGGAGGGAGGAGAGAGATGCGCGTTTTCTAGCTGGAAATACAGTCATTATTTTGAGTTCCTGTCAGCTAAAGATGAGAATTGTCTTTGCGGGATCTCTCAAAGATTTTGCCAGATCCCGCAAAAATTGCATCTTTTTTTTTTTCATTCCCCCCCATGTCTCCGTAAGACTGTGGTGTTTAAGCTCTAGGACAAGATAGTTTTCAAAGTAGGCATGAATTTGGGAAAAATGCCGCCACACATAAAAATGGCCGACTTCCTGTTGGAGTGACGGTATCGGTCCCACGACTTTTTTGTGCGTCTGCTCATGACGAATCTGCCTGATGAATTTAGTTCATCTATGCGCATGTGGAAGGCAGGCAAGAACAATAGGGGGCGCTACAGAGCCTGCAGGTCACGCCCACACACCCAATGACATTAAATTATACATTGTTTCGCCAGATGTGACGTATGTTCAAAATTTGGTGAGTTTTGGGGTATGTTCAGGCTTCCAAAACAGCAGTTAAACTGCAGAAGAAAAATTATTTCTCTTTCAATTACAATAGGGACCTCACAGGTCTGTGACCTGCTCGGGCCCTAATAACAAATAATTCTTGCGATTAGAATAGGGACCTCACAGGTCTTTGACCTGCTCAGGCCCTAAAAAATCCTACAGATACGATAGGTCCTCGCAGGACACTTCCCGATCGGGCCTTAATAATTCCTAGAAATACAATAGGTCCTCGCACGACACTTTGTGCTGCTCGGGCCCTAATAATTCCTACAGATATAATAGGTCCTCGCAGGACACTTTATCCTGCTCGGGCCCTAATAAAGCTTTATACCGTGAAGATACACACAAAATTGAAACAAGTGTCTTTAAACAGAAGTGATAGGGTAAGTGGCAGAATGTGGTTGCTTTTTTGAGAGTACATGAAGAAACGCCAATGTGAGGTAAGTGGAGGGAGCAGGGGAGGGGTTAATGAAAGGATTCTCTGCACTGAGTTTCATAACTTTATACTTCTTTTGGCAGTGACCTGGAAAAAAAAACTCAATTACTGTCATGCAGGATTATTTATAAAAAATGCACTTGTTCACAGAGAGAGGGGCCCTTCTGTTGACCTCTGGTCAATTTCTGAATCGTTTTCAAATGATTTAAGTAAAATCTTTTTGGCAATCGGCTGGCCTGCAATCGATGTAGCTGCCAGGTCATTTCCTGCCTTAATGCATTCATCTGCCCCCTCACTTCCTGGAGGAGCTCCTTCCGGAAGGTCTCAGCCCAGGAATTTTTCCCTGTTGCTGGTTGGGAAACAGAGGACTCACCCACAGCTTGAGCAACGATTTCATGTCCAGCCCCGGGCCGCTGTTCACGTTCCAGCTCAAAAGTTTCTTCCAAAACTGTGTTGAAGGTGGCGTCCGGGTTACGGCGTGCATAAGCCCTGATTTCAGCATCACAGATTCCCATCAATAGCTGGTCTAACAAGTGACTTTCATCAAGGGGGCCATTTGGGTCTCGTTTCTTTAATCTATGGAACAATTCCCGCAGCCTGAGCACATAGGATCTCAAACTCTCACTGGAAGTCTGAATACAGCTAAAAAATTGCGACCTTAAAATTGCCACGGGGACTTGATCTCCAAACAGAGTATCTAGACGGTTTAAAATTTTTGCTACAGTATCACGGTCTGTGTCCCCTAAAACACAAACCTCCCTTTTAGCTTCATCAGTTAATGCCCCCAATACTATGCTGACTTTTTGCTGTTCATTAAACTCCCCTGGCTGCAATAAACTCTGAATTTGCTCTTTTCACTCATTCAATTTTAAATCACCACCTGCCCCTTTAAATTTAGATCCAAGGTGCACCCGCATACATTGGCATCATCATCATTTCCAAAATAGAGAAAAGAGAAGAAAAAAAATGTTTTTGTTGCGAATTGGCGCTATACAAATAAAGATTGATTGATTAAATAACACACCAGTTTTGTTCGCTGAATTTTTTGAAGCATCTGTAAAACTTTAAACATAATCATAGTAGTTATTTTCCATGCAATCCTTTATTAACTGTGGATGTAATATAAATCCCCTCTCCTTGTTCTTCTTGCTAAGCACTGTGAGATCAGCATTAGGTTCAGGAAGTATTCATGGTGCTATTGAGAGTGGTTCCATTGGACTGATGTTATTTCAGTTGTTCTTTTGCTCTCTGCTCAACTCAATTACTGTCATGCAGGATTATTTATAAAAAATGCACTTGTTCACAGAGAGAGGGGCCCTTCTGTTGACCTCTGGTCAATTTCTGAATTGTTTTCAAATGATTTAAGTAAAATCTTTTTGGCATAAAAATTCCATGAATGGTACCATACTAAATTCTTTCCAGCAGATTAACACACATGCATACCTTCACATCATCAACCTTCACAAACACACACGTATGGGGAGATTCTGCAGTGGAGGCCCTCCACAGAGTTTACTAAAAAGAGAGTTTTTGGACGACTCACACTAGCATCTCCGGTGCGCAGGTCGGAGGTCCAGCATTACTCTCCTTCCTGTAAGGTCCCACTTGGGGAACGTGGTAAATCTTAAAAATGCCTCTTTTGTCATAATTATGCTTTTACATGAAGGTTTGACTCATATACATTCAAAATTAAGCCTGGGTTGCTTTTTGGCAAGAGTTTCACTTTAAGAGCAGAGAGGGAGAGGAGCCTAAAAGTCCGACAAGGCACTGTTTTGTGCAGATAACATAATGTAATTTGAGTTGTTTCTGCTGGAGCCAATTGAAAGGTGGTGCATGACATGACAAACCATGAGGGGGCATGCATAGTCTGGCAGAGCAAGTTTTAGGGCTACTATGCCTCTGAATATGTTTCACATCATCTTAAAAATGATTAGATTTGATAATTGAAACACGAGACCAATGCGGCGAGTGCAAGAAAGCGTGCAAACTGCAATTAGAGTTGTATGGGCTGGGCTGATGTACAATCCAGGCGCAGAAGTGCGTTGATGAGGTCCTGGTCCCATTCAGAAGTTGCTGTGCTTTTAAGCAGTTCATGCTGAGCAAGCCAGGCTAATATGGAATAAAATCTGGGTAGGCCTACGCCGGGGATACGCAGCTATACACAGACAAACCTGCGGATGGAAAGCCTGAAAGAAATCAGGGCAAGCCTCTCGAGCTTGAAATGTCAGAGGGTCTCAGAGTGCATATACTGTCAACTCAATGGACAACTTCTTTACTTGGCCAGGAGCTGCTGAAGAAAATGCTGACCATGGTTGGAACAGTGAGGAAAAATAAACCTGAGCGTCACCCTGCACTGCTGGTGGGAAGAGACTCACTGAAACAAATGTTCTTTGTGTGTTACTGTCCCAACAAACAAAAAAACTTACTTCTAATGAGCACTCTTCATAAGGATGCTGCTGTGAGTGTTAGGATTCACACATTTTCATTATGACCCACCAGAGTATCCTCTGTCCTGCTGACCACTTTGTATATTACCCTGTTACCCCTGTATTACTATCTAGCGCCTATCTATCCCTGTGCCAGCTTAATTACACTGTGTATCTGTCTCACAGCTTGCACCAGCAGACTTCCCCACTACTACCCCACACTTCCTGTGACGCTTTAACAAAGCACACTGCTCATAATGCACATTGCTCATTGCCCTGCCACTCTGTGACTCAATTGCTATGATACAATACACTGAAGTACTGATGGTCTTTTCCCATCTTTTCCCACTATCCCTTATTACACATTATTAAAAGAGTTGTACATATCCTGTTGACAGATGAGATAGGTCAGAAGCCTTTTTATGAGGGGCTAATACATAGAAGAGCAAAGCCAGGGTATAAGAGAGAACACATTCACTACATTCATTCACCTTTCACACATCCACTGCAGAGGCCTCAAGGCCAGAGATAACACTTTCCCAAACCCCCTGAGTGTGTGCATCAGGGAGGCAGCCATAACACTAAAACAAGAGCTGATGTGCAGGAAGACAGGACAGACAGACAGGACAGGGACTTTCTTTCTTTCTTTCTTTCTTTCTTTCTTTTTTCTCCAACAGGGCAGTGTCTCCAGGGGATCAGGTTTCGTGTGCCAAAGAACTAGGAATAGTTTGTGCATCCACGATGGGAGGGCTAAGTCTAAACCACAGTTCCTCCCCACCTCTTTTTTACCTGCTTGACTACTAAAAGTTATTCATCTTATCTATTTCCTTGACCAATGACTATTCACATATTTGTTGTAACTGAAGGCATAAAATACATTGTACACTGAAATTGTGCATCTTTTTCTGGGCGACTGGTTGCAGTAACAGCTTTGCTGCGATTTTTCAAACAGAAAAGGTCCTTGATCGATCGAGCTTTTGCTTTTCCTTAACGATACAATTCTTAATAAATAGTTAACAGTGCGTCGTAGTCTGTCTTCTCTTATAGTTTGTCTATTCTCAAATCTCAAAGAAACGAACATGCCTGACACAAAAAGCCTGTGGAGTACAAAGGGGGAGCTGAAAGTATTACTATAGTAGTAGTATTGCACTGTTTTCTTTTTTGAATATTTAGTGTCAACCATGCAAAGGGCACAGCATTGTATTTTGTGAAGGAAAATAAGTATTCGTTTCTTAAATGATTCATTTTTTTCCTTTTGTTACAGGTGACCAGTGTTAACACATATAAACAAATCACAGCAAGTTGCCCCCTCGTGGTCATTAACAACATGCTTGATGACTCTGCGTAAAACTTGTTTGTACTGTGGACTGAGATCGACCCAACCTGAAACCAAGGAGGAGGTTTTTCCTGGGTGAGTCTTGGAGAGAAATTGTAACATCTCTCATCAGCGACGCCCTGTTCTTCCCTACACTCAGCCAGAATGATTGTGAATGAACCAGGATGAGGATGAACCATTTACTTCTCCCTGAATGCACTGGTCCTTCCTATGGCAAGATTGATGTTGAAGCGACCATCAGGTGTACACAAACACACACAAGCTGTAGTTTTGAAGATGTATACCAAATGAATTGAAATTGTTCTGAAAAGTTAAGTATTGACAGTTGTGGGTAAAGTTTGAAAAACTGATAAATTTGGTATAATTTTATGTAAATGAGGTCTTTTGACCAAGAATTCCAATCAGAAGTGTAAATGTTTTGGTACTGATTTGTAAAAAAGTTGAACAAGTTGAAGTTGAAAAAGGTGTACCATGCAATAAATGATCGTTTTTATTCTCTGCTTTAAAAACAGTCAAACCAGACTGAGAGTTCATTTATAATATGGGGCAAAAAGGTGCCCATTTCATAGAGAGAATGAAACCATGTTTGCAATAATATTTATCCAACTTAAGACATTCCTAGGACAATTGCTTTTCAGGGAATTATAGCTTAATTTAGTACAAAAAGATTTTTATTTAGAAGTGAAACACAAAAATGGGCATGAATGGCTTTGGACCATAAATGACTTGAAAAAAAATTGACACCCTATTTGCCATAAAATGTATTCAACTTAACACGTTCCTCGGTAGCAAACTTGTTTGAACAACCATTTTTTACTGAAAAACACATTAAATTGGTATATTGTGCAGAATGAGCTTATTTCACAGAAATAAGCCCTAAATTGAAATTCCTGATTTCCACACAAAAGATGAGGTGGAACTCAATTGAAAGCATGTTTGCCATAACAGTTTTCCAAGTTTAAAAAATGCCTTGTTAGGAATGTTGCTTGATGTTTTTGGAAGGGAATTTTGACCAAAAATGACTTGAAGCACAACCGATACCATGTTTGCCATAATATCTATCCACCTTCAAATATTCAACAGTAGGAAACTAACTTGAAACGCCCTTTTTCAATGAAATACAGCTTACAGTGCAAAAAAAAGCTTCTCTTGCTGAGAAAAGCTCAAAAATGCAAAATGCCAATGAGTTTTGACCAAAAATGAATTGAGAGAAATTAGAGAACTAGAGAAACTAGAGAAATTTTCAAATGTCCCTTCTTATTTTGATATATTGTGCTTACATGTGAAATTTAATGATAGATAGATAAACATTATTATTTAAGGTAAAGTCAAATCTTATTGTTGGTGTGCTTCAAACATGAGTTCTGTCTTGTGATACCTATGTGGTTGCAGAGTGTGAATGGATGTATTCATGTATTGTATGTGGTATAATGTGCCATGAAAATTTACATAAATTAACTTAGGTAAGGAGTTCATCCTGAAGGGGTTTGGTGAATAAATGTGTATAAGTGTTTTGACCTTAGGTTTATGTATGACACACAACAATGGTTGAAGTGTGTATGAAGTGTATGTGTATCATGAGATGGAGGTGGATATGATGGAATAGTGTTTTGAGGGAGATCAAATGTATTCTTATGACTGTTACAAATGGAATGTATAGTTCTTAATTATTATAAAGGCTGCCTCTCCTCAGTCAACATCTGTGCTCTGCTGGTGTTTTGGCAATTTTGGGTGCACGTCCGGGATGTCTCTCTTAACCTTCCTGTTGTCTTTGGGTCAAAAATGACCCAAAGCTGTGTTTAATAGCAGAGAAAACGCAACATTAAAGGTGCAGTTGGTAACTTGGAGGAGAGAGAGGACTTAGCATTAAATTTGAACAAGTACAACTTTAAGACCCCCCCCCCTCCGCTGCACTCCTGCCGTGCTTCCAAAGTCCCTCCCCAAGAGGAGGCTGGCGTGCACACGACGCACATGACCTGCACACGATTGAAGTGAACTTCAATAAACGCTTTACAGTGACTTTCACATGGCTATACCTTACCTAGAAACTTGTTCCTCAATTCATTACATGTTTATTTAGCAATAAATAGTCTAATTTTGTGATAAAAATAACGTTTGTAAAATGTAGTATTTAGCTTAGCACGTCAGTCACGCCAGTTAGTGGAGCTGATAAGTTCATTTTTCCACTAGCATACTTCACTTAGTGATACAATTATGAAATTTGGTACATACCTTCTCCATAGCCTAACTAAAAGAAAATCCTGGGTGTCCACTAAAAATTTCAAAATGGCGGCTGTTTTTTCAAGATGGCCACCAGTGAAGGTTTTAGCGAAGGGTGTTTTTGCCTTTGGTAATCTTTTGATCACATTTTTTTTGTTTAACATACCTTTAGTAGAATACATATGCACAAGTATGATGTATTTCTGTTAAAGAAGTCATGTGGCATGTAAAAACAAAGATGGCATCCAATACGGCAGCCAAAATCATGAAATTATATGGTCCAAAAATATGTTCAGCATAGAAAAATGCTCTTTTATCACACCACACCATCACTACAAATATTTTTACTATAAATCTGTATGTCTAAGTTCAGTTTTGCATGTCTAAGTTCAATTTAGGTGGTGGTGCTTTAGTTAGTTTTAGTTTAAAAGAGTGAATGTCAGCGCACAACCAGGGCACACTGGTGACTTCACTGCTGTGTAACTCAGCATGGGGTTCAGTGTCAGCTAATCTTGCTTTACTAATGCTGTACCTGGCTTTACTAACTCCAAAATGGTAGACTAGTACTAGCTGTAGTGTAGTTTAGTTTAGTGTCCCAAATGCTGTCTAATAGCCCCATATCAATTAGCTCTTAGGAAGTAATTGTTAGATTTGTTAGACAGCCGCACCTGAATTGACAGGGTGTGCCAGCGCGGGAGAGCCGAGCCAAGGGTAAGTGGGGCTATACATGGCTTTTTCATGTACTTACCCGGATGGTCTACAGATCACACGGGGCTACACACTACACGAGTGTGCTCAAACACTCAATGATGGTAAACTTTTGGCAAAACTAGGTGCAGGTGATGCAATTGCACACGAGCTGACATACCATTTGGATGTCTCGCTAGCCTATATAACAGGGAGAGGTCCCATCTTAGAAATCTTGAGAAAGCACATTCTCACAGTGAAGAAACAGATGTATATCCACTGGTTCTTTCAGAGCTGGTGAACTACATAGTTGAAACCAGTTTGGGTTCAAATAGTCCTGCCATATTTCCCCTTGCAGACATATCTCAGTTATACCAGCAGCGCCTAGAACAATTGGGCATGGTGTCACCCATTGTAAATGCAACAAGGTTGAAAGAAAAGCTTTTAGCAGAAATCCCTGAATTAGAAGCACACAAGAAAGGAAAAAGTGTTCTACTTCCCTTCCAGAGAGATGTGGCACAAGCTCAAGCATCTGACTACTCAGATGCACTTGTCATTGCTAAAGCAGCAAAGATACTGAGGAAGAAAATTCTCGAACATCAGTCCAAGTTTGATGGCACCATTAGTTGAAGCAGGTATTGCTCCTTCTGGCACAGCAGATTCCTTCATCTCTGTCTCAAGTGTCACTAGGACACGACAAATGCACCAGGTCACTGCATGCAGTCTTTTCACGATGCTGAAGACTGCCTACAACAGTTACTGCACAGAGCAAGAAGAACTCAATGAATACTCATTGGGCTTTGAGGAATGGTGTCAGAACAAAAGCCAAAAAAGTCCACAATTTCAGTTCTGGTATTTGGTGCTGTCAATGGAGCTGACATGTGTTCATGCTGATAAGATCGTTCTGTGAGGCCAACTTCAGCCTCTACTGCCAGGTAATAAAGGAGCTGATGCCATACTTTGCCAATAACAACACCAATTATGCCCGATGGTTGCCTGTTCACCTGAGGGACATGCTGACTCTGGAAAGTAGGCACCCAGAAGTGACTCATGAGTTCATGAAGGGCAACTTTGTGGTGCATAAGACCAAACATGAATTCTCAGCACTTGATCAAGCACATGAGCAGGTCAATGCTTTAATCAAGGGTGATGGTGGAGCCATTGGGCTGACTGAAAATCCATCAGCCCCGAGGAGATGGATGGTCTCTGGTCCTGAGGTGAGTCATCTAGTGTCCCTCTATGAAAGTGAGGCACGGATGAAAGAGGCCAACGATCACTCACTTCACCATGAGCAGACTCGACATGCTCAGCAGACATTTTTTGACAGGGTCCAGAAACTCTCTCAGGTCCTACAAGACTTGGGAAACCCTTTCCAGGAAGACAGCACAGAGCTGTTCACAATAGACTCCAAAGATGTTGCTCATACCAGCTCTGCTGAGCTTGTTCACACTCACTTGGATAAAGGCCAGAAAAAGACTTTGTGAAAGGCTTGGCAGAAAATCCAACCTCATTCTGCGTGCCCATCAAGAAGAACAGGCTTGACTTCTTCTCTCAAGATAAGTCTACTACAGCGTCATCAAAACAGAAGAAGCTGAAAGAAGAATGTCAGCTGTTCTCCAAACTATTCATTTCTTGTCAGAGCAGGGAATGTGACCTGCAGGAATTCTTTCAGCACGAAAATCAGTCGTTCCCTGCATCTTTGAGTGAGAGTGGAAAACTTTACAGCTGTCAGAAGTCCCAACTCACATCCATACTAGAGAAACAAGTTCCACTTCCAGATCAAGAGCCAGAGGCTGATGACATCATCATTGATGAAATTATGCAACTCTTGACTTTTTGCTGAGCATTAGTGCCTATGCTGGTGCATGCAAGACAACACATGTTTGAAGGAATGGAGACTAGTCCAGCACACTAGTGGCTGGACTAGTCTGCTTGAACTAGTCCAGCCACTGTCCTTGAGCAAGGTGACAGAAAACAACTCCATTCCTTCAAACTGGCACAACTTCCTCCGACACAACAGCAACAAGTCAGAGCTGTTTGACTTCCTGGCAGACAAGATTACTGAGATGTCTGTGCCAAACTTGGTTATTATTACCAAAGGAACCAAAGCGCTCAGCAATCACAAAGTGAGTCTGCTTGAACTAAACAACTGTTCTCACGAGGAGGCAGACAGCCGCATCTTTGTCCATGCCAGATATGCTGCATCACAGGGGAGCAAATCTATCATGGTCAAAGCCAATGACACAGATGTCCTTGTAATTGGCCTAAGTATGTTACCAATTCTGCAAGGCATAGGTCTGGAGAAGCTGTGGCTCGTATTTGGCCAAGGTCAGAGCCTTCGCTGGATAGGTATTCACAACCTGTGCAACAATGTTGGTGCAGAGATGGCTAAAGGCATGCTATATTTCCATGCATTTACAGGTTGTGATGTTGTCTCAGCCTTCAGAAACAAAGGAAAGAAAACAGCCTGGCAAACATGGAACATATTTCCTGAAGCCACCTCAATCTTTTCTAAACTGAGCAAGTACCCAGCAACCATCGAGGATGCTGACATGAAGATTCTGGAGAGGTTTGTGGTACTCATGTATGACAGGTCAAGCACTCTAGACAGTGTAGATGAGGCCAGACTTGACCTATTTGCCAGAAAACAGAGACCTTATGAAGCCATCCCTCTAACCAGAGCAGCTCTGCTCCAACACACAAAACGCTCAACATATCAGGCAGGTGTATGGGCTCAGGCAATTCTGCTCCAGCCAGAAGCAGAGAGTCCTGCTGACTGGGGTTGGGAAAAGGTTGCAGAGGACTGGAAAGTCTTCTGGACAGCCATCTCTCCCATTGCAAAGAGTTGTGAACAACTCACTAAATGTGGCTGCAAGTCTGCCTTCCATGGCAGATGCAAATGCTACAGGCTTGGGCTGGCATGTACAGCTTCATGCAGCTGCAAATGTGAGGTGTAAGTAGCCTCTGGAATGGCCGCTTGTTATTTCAAATTAAAATTTGAGGCAGCTAAGTTTAATCGCTCCAAGTGCTGCAGCAGATGCTAGCACAGGTGACCCTGGGTCCACAATATTAGCTGTACTGGAGAAGTTAAGGAAGGAAAACCTAGACGGACACACGCAGACCAGACTGTCGCTGACAAAAATTGAATCTTCCATGCAAGAACTCAGAGGCAAAATGACTAAACTTGAAAAAAGAACCACGGAGGCAGAGGGGCGTATTGGCGCTGCGGAGGATACGGGGATGAGACACCAGAGAGCAATACGATACCTGCTACATAGGGAGATAGATAGATAGATAGATAGATAGATAGATAGAATTACTTTAATGATCCCAGACTGGGAAATTATTTTGTTACAGCAGTAGTGGGTCCGCAAATAAAACACTTTGTACATAACATAAATAGAATCCAATATATACATAGTGTATATATACAGTGCACAGTGTGCTATAAACAATAAACAATAATAATATATACAACAAAACAGTAGAGAGACCAGAGTTCTCTGTCAGGCAGAGGTGAGAGAGTTATTGTATAAAGTGATGGTTTGTGGCAGGATAGATTTCCTGTATCTGTTGCTACGACAGCGAAGCTGAAGCAGCCTTCCGGAGAAGGTGCTCCGCTGTCTGACCAGTGTGAGTTGGAGAGGGTGGAGAGGATTATCCATAATGGATAACATTTTTTTCAGTGTCCTCCTCTCCACCACAGCCTCCAGAGTGTCCTGCTTGCAGCCAATCACAGAGCCAGCCCTCCTGATCAGTTTGTTGAGTCTGTTGGTGTCGCTGGCTCCAATGCTGCTTCCCCAACAAACCACAGCAAAGAAAAGTACACTGGCCACCACAGACTGATAAAAGATCTCCAACATCTTGCTGCACACGTTGAAGGATCTCAGCTTCCTCAGGAAGTAAAGTCTGCTCATCCCCTTCTTTGCACAGCTTCAGTGTTAGATCTCCAGTCCAGTCTGTGGTTGATGTTAACACCAAGGTACTTATAATCCTCCACCGCCTCCACATCACTTCCCAGAATGCACAGAGGTTGGAAAACCGTCTTCCTCTTCTTCCTGAAATCTATCACCAACTCTCTGGTCTTGCTGATGTTCAGCCGCAGGTGATTCTGTCCAGTCCACTCCACAAAGTTGTCTACCAGAGCCCTGTACTCCTCCTCCTGTCCCTCAGTTATACACCCAACAACAGCCGAGTCGTCAGAGAACTTCTGCAGGTGACACGACCCGGTGTTGTACTGAAAGTCAGTGGTGTATAAGGTGAACAGGAAAGGAGATGGACCTGACGGCCAGGTGTGAAGACCTGCAGAACAGGTCAAGACGAAATAACTTCTAAGAATCTACCGGGTACCCGAAGGGAGTGAAGGAAAGGATGTGAAGGCTTTTGTGAGGGAGCTAATTCAATCAGTCCTACAAATAGCGATAGCTCACCGATCCCTAACAGCTAAGCCAAAAAACCCCACTGCTGCTCCGAGATCACTGACTGTCAAGTTTCTGGACTACTCCGTGAAAGACGCTATTCTACGCCAAGCCTGGAGCCAAAGGCAGCTCCTCTACAAAGCAGAGCAGATATTCTTTGACCATGATTATTCCCCGGAGTTGCAAAAGAAGAGAATCCAGGTGCAGGGTGCAATCAAACAGTTAAAGCAGGAAAATATCAGCGCTAAATAGGGGTGTTCCAACAAGGGTACCTCAAGATTCGATTCGATTACGATTATGGAAGCTTCGATTCTTCGATTCTTCGATTATAACGACTGCCGATTCGATTCGATTATTGGTGCCACGATTCTTCGATTATTGCTATTTTTTATGCTTTTTTCCATACAAGATTGATTTTGTCTTCATC
>CAEMYA010000480.1:0-23077 GCA_903131615.1 Diplodus sargus | reverse complement strand
TAGCTAAGCAGCTAAACATTAGCGCCGCTCCGTGTTTAGATCGAAGGGCTAAGGTTCCGGTTACGTGTTTTTTGTTCCGTCTTGCGGCAAAGCATCGACGTTAATTAATCGATGCCAAATCGTCAAGTGAGGCATCGCGATGCATCGCCACATCGATGAATTGCACCCACCTCTAGCGCTAAATGCATCCACCCAGCACAGCTAAAGATCACCTCTGGTGATGGTGAAAAGACCTACTAGATGCTAACACAGGCTCTCCCAGCGCTACAGGAGCATGGAGATTCAGATTCGGGTGGATGAGAGGGAGCGGATGGAGAGCGAGATGTCCAGCTACAGGTGGAGCACTGTAAGGAGGCGGACGAGGGAGAGACCCGGCGGTGTTACCAGCTATGGATGTCAAGGCTTTCCTCAATGGAGATGAATAATGCCGAGTTTCACTTTAGGGAGCCTAAAACAATAAACGTTAGGATGTATATCAAGTTCTACTACAATGGACGGAATTCAGTAAGTTGCGAGTAATACCCGCATACCGAATAGCAACGACCGCTTCACCAGCCGGATGTCAGCAGCTCCAGCGCTGTGTGTGTGTTCCCCACAGAGGAGCAGTCACCCTCCTCAGCCCAGACTACATCAGGGACTGGTTCATGTTCAGGTTTGAAGTAGTATTCTCACATTATTCACAGCCTTGTCAAAAACCTCGTACCTGTTGCCACATTTGTATTTTCAAGTTTATTTGTATTCCTCTGAAGAAGAGTGACTTTGCTTTGATAATTTTTCTGGTTAGTTGATTTTGTTTCAAGCTAGTTTTGTTTATAGCGTTTTTGTTTCCTCCTCACGGAGCATTTTTTGTTCTAAGTTTTTTCAGCTCAGTGCAGCATAGTTAAGTTTACAGCCCTTTTGCTATTCCCTCCCGGTGAGTGGTCTTTTGTTTGTGTAATTTTTATAGTATATTAGTTTTCTGGATCAGTGTAGATTCTGTCATGTTTTTTCCTCCTTCTGGAGCGATTTTCTGTCCTTTGTTTTGTTCAGTGTTTTTCCTTGTCTGTTCCGACGAGACTAGATTTTCATAGACTATTGTGTTGTCACCCATTCTGAAGAGAGTACAGGAAACTATCAAAATAAAAGCCTGTCAACACTGTTCTCTGACTGCATCTGAGTTCTCCCTTTTGACACCATTATAGCAAATAGAATACAAAAATACGTTAGAAAACTTATAAAACCAGATCAGACGGGTTTCATTAACAACAGACAGGGAACCGATAATGTAAGAAGAGCTTTGAACCTACAGTCACTAGCGGCCAAGAGGGACACGCCGTCAATGCTTCTTAGACTAGACGCTCAGAAGGCATGGAGACCCTCTTAGAACAGACACTCAGCAAAATGGGTTTCAATGATATTTTTGTGAAGTGGATTAAAACTTTTTATAAATAACCCAGATCTAGAGTTAGAGTAAACCGGCACTGCTCCAATTTTTTTCTGCTGGGACAT
This sequence comes from Diplodus sargus, assembly GCA_903131615.1. Lineage (NCBI taxonomy): Eukaryota > Metazoa > Chordata > Actinopteri > Spariformes > Sparidae > Diplodus > Diplodus sargus. Next base: position 21,589 of record CAEMYA010000480.1, on the reverse strand, counting down.
GGTGCATGTCAAGGTGACGCTTTGCCACCCTCTTTGTTTGCTCTCAGCATTGAACCGTTAGCCGAACTGTTAAGATCCAACCCCCTTATACAGGGAATACTTGATGAAGGAAATAATCAGCATAAATTGTCACTTTTCCCAGATGATATTCTAATATTTTTGGAAAATCCTATAACCTCTATCCCTGCTCTTCTACATAATCTTAATGAGTACAGTAGTGTCAGGGTATAAGGTTAATACGAACAAATCTGAAGCCGTGATGATTGTTGGGGACTGGCCCTCCCAGTTAGATGACCTGGTTTCTTTTAGAAGATCCAATCAGGGATTCAGATATCTTGGTGGTTTTATTACACCTAAAACCACACAACTATTCTCCTCCAATTACAATAAGCTGATCAACAAAATTAAAAAGGATTTGAATAGATGGGATGTGCTCCCCTTGTCACTCTTTGGCAGAATAGAGTGAGAATGAATGTTCTACCGAGACTACTATTCTTGTTTCAGTCCCTCCCTCTCTTAGTACCACAATCCATATTTAAGTTATTAGAAAAATTCAAATCAAAATCGATTTGGCAAAATCAAAGGCCAATAATACGGTTGAAAATACTGATGTCAGCAAAAGAGAAAGGAGGCTTAAACCTGCCTAATCTAAAATTATATTACTGGGCATGCCACCGGTGGTGGCATGGGTTGTCGGGGACCTAGAGACCAGATGGGTCTCTATTGAACAAAACTCCATACCAGGGGTACGCCTGTCTAGTCTTCCATTTCTTATCATCTCAGAAAAAACTTAAAATCAACAATATGTGGGTCATACATACATTGAAGGTCTGGAATCTAGTCCAAAAGCAAGTAAAAGGAGTTGTTGTCACGGGCCATGCCTATAGTCGGGAACATAGAGTTTTTACCATCCATCATGCATGTGCGTGAGCAGTGATCGACAGCTGTCAGACAGTCCATCAAACACCATCCTGGCTCTGATTGGTTTTTCTTGCTCAGTCGCGGTGGATTCTGTCAATTTGCAGTAGGAGCAGTAGCCGGGACTAAATGAGCCTGTTTTTACAGATTACTAGTTTCATGTAATGCTGTCTTCACATAGTGACAGTTTTATCAAACATGACAAAAAGTTACTTTTATAAGAGTTACCAACTGCACCTTTAAAAAAAGGGAAATATTGACTTTATTCCTTTATTCATATATTCATATTCCCAAGGAAGACGTACACCACTTGGGTACAAAGACTGTCTTCGGGTCACATACTCATTTGACAGAAAATGTCAGGGGGGTGTGACATGCAGCAAAGATCGTCCGGCCGGGATTCAAACCCGGATCCGAACCCGGATCCGCCGCATATGTGGCATGTGCTCTTAACCACTCCACTATCTGCACGCCCATCATTTTTGACCCAGAAGTTAAAATCACAGTCATAGAGTCAGTTGCAGACTACAAAAACACACACAAGTCACACACACTAGAGGTGGATTTCATCGTTCGAGGGGGTTGAGATTCAGTTCCCATCGGTCAGTTCTGCAGGAAGAATCGTTCATATCACTCGCTCATTCGTTCGTTCGCTCGTTCGTAATAGTATTAAAAACCAGGCCACTCAACAAGAAAAAGCCCAGCTGTAGGGCTATTGAAAAAATTAGCTATTGGTGGAAATGATGTAATGAACCTGAGGCTTTTCTTTAGCTCAGAGATAGCCTACCATATGTGCGGTTAACCTCTTTCTGAACGCCCATATTGGCTAGGATGGACTAGCTGCTACATTTGACTGTTACTTTCCACAATAAAATTAAAGAAATAAACTGGCGTAACGTTTGTGTTGTGCCTCCCGCTTAGCATGGCAGTGGCACATGCATCGGCAGTCGTAGGCAATACTTGGCCTACATCCAGCTAAGAGTAGCCTGTTATTTCCAACATGCCTGGGCTGGATTAGAGCTTAGATCGGGTCCAAAAAATGCCCGACCCGACCCGAGCCAGTGCGCTTTGTGTCCAGCCCGGCCCAACACATTAACTGTAATTATGAGCCCGAGCCCGAGGTCTGTTATAACTGACGTTCTCAATTACAATTCCAAGTTGTTTGAACTACAGAAATGTTTAGGATTATCTTAATGAATAATGCAACAAGTGCCGCACTTAATGCACTCGACAAAGCCAACACATATGTTGTCACTGCCCACGACTTGTTTAAAATGGTTCCATACCTCTGACTTTCCTCCAAACTTGCTCAAAGTTCATTTGTTTTTTCTTATTTTTTTCTTTACATCTTCAAGCTTCATGTTGCACTTAAGCTACACACCTAAATCTCAGAAGTTTAGCGTCTATTGTTAACTCCACCACTTTTGTCTGCTCTGTGTAGTTCAATTGATTCTTTTATCCTTTTTATTGAAATCATCTCTAACATGTATTTTCTGAATTTCCCTGATATAGCAGCTCAATTCTAATTCTTCAGGTTAAAAGGTGCTCTCTCCTTTAAAAAGCTATAACATGCATTTGTATCTGGCTAAAAACAGGCTGCTTTATGAACTCATGCAAAGCAACTTGTCTTAAAAGCATTTGACACTGCCTTACTCTTATTCAATGCGGGCATACCTTTTGCTAATAATTCTTTTCTACTTTTTTTACACTTACTTTAGTCATGCTTAAATTGCAAAGCTTTTACTTATCATTTAGCAGTTTTAAAATCAGTTTTTGAAGACACATTTTAACCACAGCTAAGAGGGTTGCTACAAATTCACACTATGCAGCCTTTCAACACACCTTTAACCTAAATATCTAAAATGCTATGATGGAGCCTAAAATGGATACTTGCTGCTCATCCAACACTTCTCAGCCTTGACTGTTTGCTATTTTATCAGAATAAGGTGCCGTGGCTGCCAGATTTTGGGAAGGATGCAATACCAATTAATATTGATGCTAATCAATCGCCGTTGCTCATCATTTTCATGTAATTAGAGTTCTAAACGGGCCTGAAAATTGCAACCCGACCCGGGCCGCAGGTTTTTAAGCCCGAACCCGACGCAGCCCAACTCCCCGAAATGTGCGTTGACCCACCGGGCATTGCCCAGTACGCCAGATGGCCAGTCCATGCCTGCTCACGTGTAACACCACGCAGCGACACAAACACAAACAACAATGGAGGGAGGAGAGAGATGCGCATTTTCTACCTGGAAATACAGTCATTATTTTGAGCTATTAAAAATAAATAAATAAAAACAAAACACAAATGCATGATCAAGGGCCCAGGTTCGGGTCGGGCTCGGGCATAGAATCTAAACTCTTGGCTGGATCATGACAACCAATTAATTGAATGTATTGTGGAAAAAAAGGAGCAAAAGACAATTTCTCCCGTTGACCACGCAACAGTGTGTGCCATTTATTCAGCACTCAGCTCCAGTATGGAAGGTTACTTTGGAAATGTAATTTGATACTGTTACAAGTTGCCCTATTGAGAACGTAAGAGTAGTATATTGATTACTTAATAAAAGCCAATGTAACAAATTTGCGTTTTCCTGTCACCTCAGGCTACAATAGGCCTATTCCTCAACATTGAATGAGCTGTCAACTGTGGAACACACAGACTTCAACATCTACTTTTTGACTATGAAATCATTCTGAGATCAAATAGATTTGAATTAAAGAACAGTTTCAATGATCATTGAACATTGCCATTTAACATTTGTGTCTTTCGACATCAACAGTGATGAACCCTAACCCAGGAACCTCTGGAGAACTGGAGAAGCCTGACTGCTCACTCAAGGTTCGCATTCAGGAACATGAGCTTATGAACCTTGGAGGCAGACAGATGGCTGCGCCTCTCAGAAATGAGTTGACCCATTTTGCTGAAAACGCACTCAGATGGCACAGATATTGCGACAACGCTGAATTTGTCCATCATCAGACGAGTCAGCCTCGGATACATGACACATCTACTTTTCGACCACGTCAATGGATTGCTGGACCTGGGGATCAGTGCCTCTTGGAGGAAGGACCGGACCTCAAGAGTCGCTTCCATGCTGGCACTGATGTGACTCACAAGCCCCGAGACCTGCTCATCACATATATATATATATATATATATATATATATATATATATATATATATATATATCATGGATTAAAATTAACGCCGTAATAAATTGTCATCGGGAGGATCAATAATCTAACTCGGGCCGACCTCGGGCCGACCTCAGGACGACGAGAATTTTGGCTGACCACATTTTTCTGTTTAAAAGTTTTCATCACTTTCTGCAAACCAGAATGGTGGTCGGTGGCAAAAGATCTATGTGAACAGGTAAATGGAACAGGACTGGCTGGCCCGCTCGCGTTTACGTTGTTCTGTGACACAAGTGGCAACAATGTTGCAGCCTGTTGCGCTCGCGCTGTTTACCGCTCGAGCTCGGACGAGACGAGGATACTGTGGTAGCTACTACCACTCAACACAATGTTGCGCTGGCTGAAGCCGAGAGGAGAGTGTACCCAGCCCCAGGCCCAACCAGGCCCAAGCCACCCAGTGCGACGTGAGAGTGATGGCGAAACAACTTCTCCCACAGAGCCTGACGTAAGCTGACGCTACAGAATCACCAATCTCTCGGCAACGATAGCTGCTACATTAAGTCTCGGCGCAGAAAGCTTTTAGTGGCTAACGATGCCAGTAAGCTAGGAAGCTAAGAAACTGTGGGAATTGTGGTAGAAAGATACTTTGATAACGACTAATATTTGAACGTCCCACACATTCAGACATGTCAACGCAGGAGTCAGAAACCTTTTCTTTCCAAAGGTTTTTTTTTGACGATATCAGTCTGTCAGAGACGTCTCAGATATCAGAGACGTTTTAACAAGCTAGTCAATCACTGCACATTATTAACTTTCTATTCAATATGCTATTATTGTCATGGCCATACTTTATTTCCATTAATTGTTATAAAAAATCTATTAGTCCACATACTTCAAGTAAAGCTTGACAGTTAAACATTAAAATATTTTATTCATTTTCATATTTAGAAAAACGTTCTAGACCCTAACAAATTCCAACTGTGCGTCATCAGTCAGTGTAATGTTTTTATGTTTTATTTTTTTATTTTATTTTAGGGTTTAGTATGCTGTTGTTTTTGACATCAACAATGTATTTGTTTGTCCATTATTAATCAAAATCAACATCTCTTATTTTCAACAGAAATCTACAGAAATGTATTTATTGTTATAAACATGATGTATTGTGTTTTTCCTATATTATCAGCAAGTAACAACTCAAAATGTAAAAAAAGATTTTCGGGACGGTTCAAAATGATTTTTGGGACGTTTCCGGGACGGTTGTGAAAAAAGTTAATTTAAAAAAGTTAAGCACTTCCAAGTTCTGTTTATAGTGCTGTGGTATATATATATATATATATATATATATATATATATATATACCACAGCACTATAAACAGAACTTGGAAGTGCTTTTGGGAGAATTGTCCTCACTTATGATCACAAACTGGGGGCCAGCTTTTCAAGTGGCAACAAGGTGGGCCAGAAGGAACCTGCCATGCATAACCCAGGACGTAGTAGACCATGTGGAGGCACTCATCACGTCCATGGTAGACACTGACAGGGACTCAGACACAGAAAAATACCCACCAGCCCCACAAAACCCACCACCAACAATACAAAGACAGATGCCAAAACAGACTCCACAACAGACCCCAAAACAGAGACAAAGTTCACCAGAAGCACAGACTGCAAAAATCCCACGACAGACCAGCGGGACCCAGTCGGTCACCACCATGACAGACCAGACTAGTCAAGTAGTCCAGTGTCAGTGTGAGAGTGACTGACATGCCCTCCTGCACATAGAGTATTGTGACGACACGAGGAAGGCGGCTGTGTGAACTTGTAAGCAGTAGGCGATTTGAGGGGAGATGAAATTACCAAAAATGACCCTTCTTAACCTGACACCAGTCTTCATCCGCTAGTAGCAGATAGTGTGTTACAAATTACAGGCGGTCGCGGTCAGCTCTGCTGCACTGTGGAGTCGAGCCGGGCACAGCTGCTTTGCGATCCGGCTGCCTGGTTTATTTTTCACGAAAGCTGCACCAAGCTGCACAGAGCAGATCGCGCCAACAGGAAGTCAGAGACACAGGAATGGCATAGAACATCTAGTCAATTTTTGAAATAAAACACCCTGTGCAGACTCCCGATTGTATAAAAATGAGACAAATACAAATACTGCCACACTGACAGATCACAAACTGTAACACCAGACCACCCGATTTCGACACCAAAACCATGGCGGGTCTGCAAAAAGAGAGGCCCCAGAAGCAGATATTAGAAACCCTAACCATAATCATGACCTTTAACCCCAGCCCTAACCCTAACCAACTTCCACCCAGAACCCACTACCAGCATCCAAGCTGGAACTACATCAGGTTACACATGCTCTCTGTTGAGGTTATTAATAAACATCTGTGTGTGCGCCTCCTCTTACCTGATCCCAGGTAATGTCTTCGGCTAGTCTCCCGTCCATGGCGTGCTCCATCGGCATCACCTGCCAGACCACAACCATCCTTTGGTAAAGGGGAGTCCCCTGGGAGGACCATAACCCATCCAGGAGACCCTTGAGCATCATACCATCTTTCTATATGTACTAATCATCTATTCTGTTGGATGTTCCTTGGAGGAGGGACCCTCCTCCCTCCCCCAACTTTATATCCACTAGCACTGGCTCACCTCCTGCTGCCATTCCCTCTGAAGAAGCAGCCTTGCTGCGAAACGTCAGGGAAAAACAGGCTAGATTGGGCCCAACCTGGTAGCCTTTTTTTTAGTTAATCTGGTTTTGAATCCTCCCTGCATACCTACATAGGCTGCAGTGGATTATTTTAAAACATTTCTTTTTAAACAATAAAGTTTAGAAAATTTTAATTGTAGTATGTCATTGTGGGGACCTGACCACCCCGGGCCTGCTAGCCACCACCACCACCAGAGCCTGCAAAACCATTTTTGAACAACACTCAGAATGATAAAATGGACTAGTGCTTTTTGTCTTTTGAACTGCAAACTGCAGTGAACACTAACTTTGCACACCAGAAAGCACTCCATCTCCACCATCCATGGTCAGGATCCACATGGCACCACAGCGGAACCAGCTGAGGCCTAGGATTGTAGCCCGCAGAGCCCTCAGGCTTTTGCTACAGGTAGGCCTCACTAATGATGATGTATTTTAATTGCTGGTCCAAGGCGGCCCAATTCAGCCTTGCAGCGGGGGGTGAAGCTGGTGCATAGATTAATCACCAAACTAGACAGTTAGCAAAGAGCTATTTCAAACTCATTCAGGCAATCCACCATAACAACATTATTGATTCAGCCATAGCTAGCCACACGCCACCCAAAGGCATGGCAAAACAGGTGACGAAACAGCATTTATCAAACCTTCATCACCCACAGATGCAGTCAGACAGGCTCTATCTGCTAACACGCAGGCCTGGATGACCTCTTAGAGGATCACTATCTTAGCACTACCATGTCTCTGGCAAGCCTAGCCTATGATAGTGTGGCCTTCCTCATAGCAGTGAACTGGGCGAGAAAAAACTTTAAAAGCAGGCTACATCACACTGCTGTGGGGGAGGCCGAAGCCCTACTCCAGTGCGGATCTGAAAAAGATCACCAGTCCGACTCCGCACCAACCACTCCCTCAGGGTCCCTGGTGAGGGCCACCCCCCAGAGAGTGCCCCTGGGGGACAGACAGGAGCCTCTAACTGCAGTTGCAGCACACCATGCGGCTCCCTCTGCCCCCCAGGCCCAATCTCACCTCTCCCTCTCAGATCTCAGTTCCCCTTCACAGCCTCCTCCTAGTCATCCCTCATTTTCCCCTCCTCTTCCCCCTGGCAGACAGAGCCCAGAGCAAACAGTCCACAAAAAGACAGAAAGTCCACCATCATCTGACAGGGGCTTTGTCGAGCCAGCACCAGCAGAACCACCTTACCTACAGGGAAGAGAGGCAGGAAACTCAGGGACCCAATTAGATCCATCACAACTCACAGAGAATACAGGAGTGAGGGAAAACCCAGGGCCACCACTGCATTTTGACCCACCCCCCAAACAATAGATAGTACTGTAAAAAAAACACCCACCATACTTACCTGATGTCGCTTTTATAGAAGGTGACTTCTCCACCTCTGCAGACTCTGACCTCCATGTTACCTCCACAGGGTGTGTGGCGGGACCACATCCTATCCTGCTGTCCCAAGGCACCACAACCCGGTCTGCAGGTCCAAAACAAACACAGAAAAACAAAATCATGTACCGTTGCTGTGGTGAGACATTGCTTATTTTGAATTTTAAATGGTTTCTTTTGTGGGGCACTCTAACACATAACTCCAACTATGCATAGACTGGTGCGACTGTATTAGGTGATGGGGAGTGTGAGTGCGTGCGATACTACGCAGGCGTCCCGGTTACCGGTGCCCCTAAACCACACCGTGAGAACTGAAAATCAGTTCCACTCCTACCTATCCCTAACCCCAACCCTAAATTCTGCTGATCCAACGTCTTTCAGCTGCCAATCACTGTGGGTCCGACCATCCAACCCTTGTCTCCAAGCCTGCTATTGTCAAGTTTGTTTTACCATGTGCACCAAAGTGGGTGTATAATACTCACAATTTATCTTTCCGGTCAATGTGGTATAGATGTTGTTTTAAGCGTTGTAGGAGCGCATTCCTTGTTTGCCCATTGTATAGTTTTCCACAGATCCCACATTCAATTATGTATACTAGAACCCTGAATCTAGTTCGATGATCTGGTTTACCGGGGCACCTGCCACCGTATGTTTATTTACATTTATTTTCGTATGTATATTTGATTATATTTATATATTATATTTATTTATATTTGACTGGAAATATATTTGGTGCACTGACATCTAGGTGTTCAGTGAGGCATTTACTAGAGAGTCCTGGAGGTTTTTGTTTCTTTTAAAGGCCGAGATGATTTTTAAGTCTGCCAAAGGTTCCATCATGTCCTGTAGTTGCCCAAAATGGGTTTTTACAATTGAGTTCAGTTTGAGTGCGTCAGCAGAGAAGGTGGTGATCAGCGAGGCAATTTTCTTCTGTACTGCTCGCGGTGCTTGTTCAGGTCTTTGCGCCCCCTGGAGACTCTGTTTAGTTTCGGTCTTAATCCGACGGAGGAAGCTTCGGCTGTATCCCCGTCATCTGAGAACTTTGAAGAGAATTTTTGTTGCTTTTTTGACGTCCTCTGCATTTGTGCATATACGGTGGAATCTTAACAGCAGGGATTTCACAATTCCCCTAAAAGTATGCTGCGGATGGTGGCTAGTTTTATGCAACAAAGCATGAGTGTCTGTTTTTTAAAAAAATACTTTGGTTCCCAGACACCATTGTTCTCCTTGATTCTTAATAATAAAGACCTGAGTGTCCAAAAACTTGATAACCTCAGTTTGTATGTTATATTTCACCATGATGGACTCATGATGTGTATTCAGGACATGAATGAATTCCTTAAACTCAGTCTCTGAATGAGACCATACCCTAAATATCTCATGTACAACATTTGGGAAAGACAGTCTGCTCCCAGATCGCCATGTATGTGTTAGCATAGGCTGGGGCAAACTTCTTTCCCATCGCTGTTCCTTGTATTTGGAGATATGCCTTGTCACTGAATTCAAAGTCATTCCTAAGTAGGTTTAATTCCAATAGTTGGAGAATTGCCTCATCCGGCCGATTTTGTTTTGGATTTTTATTTAGGATCTCCTTTACCACTCCTAGGCCCAATTTAGTGTTGATGTTTGTGTATAGTGAGTCTATGTCCACAGAGAAGAGCACCGATTCTTGAAGAATGCTCACAGTCTTGATCTTATTCACAAATTCATATGTGTCTTTCACATAGCTTGGATGTTGTTCGACTCAATCAATCTCGATCAATATACTCTGCTATCGCATATGATTCACTCCCACAATCTTGAGGTTAGGGTTAGGGACACTTCGCCGTACACGGCAAAATGTACAGGCCGCTGAAGACCATTTTAACTTTTTTATCAGTTTACTCGTTTGTTTGTTTATTTGTTTGCTCAAGTGTTTCTTCATTTCTTAGGTTGTTTTACTATACATATGGACTCAACCTATACTTGATTTCTTTGTTTTATGAGCAGTCTATGAGCTTCATTGGAGAGCTTTAAACGATATCCCTGAGACAAACAATTACAGAGTGCCCCAGGCATCACAGCTTCTCCTGCCTCGTGTCTCTGCGACACCAACACCACAGAGACGGACTTAAAGTGAAGCGATTACCAGCTACGGAGACTTTCTACAAGGTGAAACCACACCAGCTAAGACTTTCACAAATGAGTAGTCCCTACGCTTCTCCCAACAGTTCCCTTTCTTTGAAGTTTCATATATCATGATTATATATGAAACCTTTGTCACTGCTGTCTTTTAGAAAATGTTTGTTTAATTTCTCTTTTTTTCCTGCTTGTCTTAGCATATTTTGATACCGGGTAACACACATATGTGACTTATAATGGTCTATATATTGTCAATTTGTTTTTGTACTGTTTATTTTGTCCACTAGATGGAGCCATTAGACCATTAATTATCCTGCTTGCTTAAACAAACTTGCTCTGCTTTTGAGCCCTCGTAGACAGCTTTTAACCCCCCATAAGAGTCAAATTTGTCTCTCCTCTCTTTCAGAAAATAGTTTTTTTCTTTTCACTAAGCATATTAGGATATTGATAAACAGCTATTGGTGTCTCTTATTTGGACTAAACACTGCATTTCTTGTTCTTATTTGTCCATTTTTACTTCTTTGAAGGGTCATTTTCGGATTTTTTTCTTTACTTATTTTTTTCGAATACAAATTTTATTTGTAATATTTTCACTTCATTTAGTTCCCTGTTTGAACTTTTTAACCAGCATATTTTTTGTCTACTAGTTCGACCAGACATGGGCAACTGGCGGCCGCGGGCCGCATGTGGCCCTCGTCCTCACTCAATGTGGCAAGCGAGTCAATTTCCAAATATCAATAATTCACAGTGTCGACGGAAGGAACATTATGTAAACAATTTACGTTGATTGACAGGGCTACTTCTCCGCCCCGATAATACACCCCATACCTCCAGCCTCAAAAACACAAAGAACAAACATGTTCTATCCTTTTTAATTCATAGAGAGGCGTTAGTGGAGCCTGTTTTATCTGTCCACGTGTGCTCTCCACGGCCTCTCCATGGATAACACCGGAGCGCACTACAAGGATGCGCTCCGACTCTGACTGCTCTTCCACCTGGACGCCGCACACCTCGATCACGTGCACGGCCAGAGTTTACCCTACACACGGCTCTCTTGTTTCCCCTTTCACGGACTCCTCAGCGTGTGTGATTACTCCTTCGAGCCTGCGTTCATCCGCAAAAGGAGCGGCACCGAGTGCGCTGCGTAAACGAAGGCCACGCGTGGCTCAGGAAGCACCTGCGGGTGGGATGGAAGTGTCACTCGGACACGGCGCAGTTACGCGCAGCTCCGAGTGACACCTCCATCCCGGACGCGTTCAAGTCCAGCAGGCTCCGCAGGTGTTTGTTCTAGTAAATAGCCGCCCGTAGTGTCTCCACCTTGCTGATTCGTTTGTCTTCCAGCTCCTGCGGCAGGTGCTTCCTGAGCCACGTGTGGCCTTCATTTACGCAGCGCACTCGGTGCCGCTCCTTTTGCGGATGAACGAGTCCGTGAAAGGCGAAAGAGGAGAGCCGTGTGTAGGGTAAACTCTGGCCGTGCAAGTGATCGAGGTGTGCGGCGTCCAGGTGTAAGGGCAGTCAGAGTCGGAGCGCATCCGTGTAGTGCGCTCCGGTATTATCCATGGAGAGGCCGTGATTAGCTGTTTGTTAACGCAGTGCTAACTTGAGCCAGTGTGCAGGCGAAGTTGAGCCCACAGAAGGAGAGATGCGGTCTGCAGCGCAGCCAGCAAGCGTTTGTGAGAGCGCAGAGGTTATTATTGCATCTTAAAATGCATAAAAGCAAACATACAAACACATTTATTGAGCACAGAATACATTTCTGTTTCCACAAATGAAATTTATGTTTTACCCGGGGAAAATCATCTTCAAAATATAATTTATGTTCAAGCAAAATATATTTTTCTCTGCTCAAACTCTCCCATTGCTCCTTCACGAATGTGGTATGAAACATGTCATGGAATGGGAAGGCAGAGAGTAGAAATGCACATCAAACATGAATATTGGTTTTTTTTAGTTTTTTTTTATTACTGTTGCATTTTGTGCCTGTGTTATTTTTATTGAATGATGATTTTTGAGACGTCATTGCACTGAAGTAATTGTATATCACTCATGAATGTGAATGTTTTGTCTCTGTTAAATTGGCTGACTGAATGATGGGGATACAGTATCCTACTGGTGGAAGTGCGCGATTAAAGGATAATATTTTTGTAGCCCATCCCTGAGTTAGACCATAACTACTGGCCTGTATGGCAAAGGGGAGGGGTCACCCCCCTCCTACCACTTTAAGCACCTGAATGTACTATCCCTTTTAGAGACCATGGCACGAGTGGGAGGCTCGCCTCCTCTTCTCCCTCCACCAGAGTTGTACCACATTTGTAGCACAACAGGTAGCTCAAACTCATACACATCAGAAACCAGAGATCATAAAAGAAGGAAGCAGGAAGTGGATCGGGGGAGCAGGTGCTGCCCTACAGCTGTACTTTTTCCTGTGCATACTGCCTTTCAGAATAGTTGGATTTTACCACACTCCCAAAAACAGTCTGGTTCTAGTATTTATTCTACAACTGACAGCAGACCAACAGCCTGGTGTGTTTTGTGTGTAGCTAGTAGCTACTAGCGTGGTTTGACACAGACAAGCAGACACACTCACACTAAACTACTATGCCTACCACGCCATGTGAGGGCTACACAGTCCTTAAGAAAGCAAATAAAAAGATTGCTGACCTGAAAGAAGACATCCGTTGGCTTTTCGATGAATTGAAAAAGAAGAATTTAATCCTGTAGTGGGGCGGCTGTAGCTCAGTGGGTAGAGCTAGTGGACCAGTGATCGGAAGGTCACTGGTTCGAATCCCCAGCTCCCCTGGGCGGGACTGAGCTACATGCCGAAGTATCCTTGAGCAAGATACTGAACCCCAGAATCGCTCCTGATGTGCAGTTGGTACCCTGTGGGGCAGCCACTGCCATAAGTAAGGGTTCTGCAATGAGCTGGCGACTCGTTCAGGGTGAGCCCTGGCCTACGCCCATGAGTAGAACTGGATTTGGCCCCAGTAAGCCCCGCAACCCCTCAGGGGGATAAAAAGCAGCAACATCCCGCAACCCTCACGGAAAAGCGGAAAAAGGAAACGAACGAACGAATTTAATCCTCACTGTCCGATGACGCCACGGCCCACCCAGGTGACCCGGCTGTCGCTCCGGCTGCTCCGACTCGCCTTGTCCTGGACCCATCGCCGAGCACGACACCGACCGACACTGTCACTTCACCTCGGGAAAACAGTGTCCAGGCTGGCGGCCACTCTACCGTGAGGCCGGATCGGCCTGACCACCTCCAGCCGGTGACCACCGGCGTGCAGGCGGGTCGCGCATTTTCGGGCCACAGGAGTCCACAGCCGTCACCACCCCGTACTCGCCCCCTCTTCTCCCCGACCACACTGATAACCGGGGACTCCATCATCAGGAATATTCGGTTCTTCAATGCTGTCACTCGCTGTTTCCCTGGAGCCACCGTACCAGATATAGTCCATGGGCCAAAGGCTCACAGGACTGTAACAATTCAGGAAATGTATAATCCTCCCATATTATCCTACTATGACGGGTGATTGTGGGCCTTAAAGTGGAACATGGGCCCAGGCGAGAATTGTCAATAATTGCTTGCTATTTTCAGTCTTTATTTAGCAGGCAGATCAGATCAGTAGATTTTTACCTTAATCATCATCATCATCATCATAGTTCAGGGTCAAGGCAACTTCATCTTCATCTTCCTCTCTCTCTCTCTCAGTAACGTGCTGGGTGCTGGGTATTGTTAAGAACCTCACGATTCGATTTCGATTCTTTAGGTTGGAATTCAATTCACTATCAATATTGATTTAAATGCTTCGATATCGGTTCTGTAATAAGTAGTAATAAATAAATAATTCATTAGAGTACCTGTACCTGTCAGGGATTAAAATTCACTTTTTTCACAACCGTCCCGGAAACGTCCCAAAAATAATTTTGAACCGTCCCGAATCGTCCCGAAAATCTTTTTTTACATTTTGAGTTGTTACTTACTGATAATATAAGAAAAACACAATACATCATGTTTATAACAATAAATAAATTTCTGTAGATTTCTGTTGAAAATAAGAGATGTTGATTTTGATTAATAAAGGACAAACAAATACATTGTTGATGTCAAAAACAACAGCATACTAAACCCTAAATAAAATTAAAATAAATCTTCAAAAAACATAAAACATTACACTGACTGATGACGCACAGTTGGAATTTGTTAGGGTCTAGAACGTTTTTCTAAATATGAAAATGAATAAAATATTTTAATGTTTAACTGTCAAGCTTTACTTGAAGTACGTGGACTAATAGATTTTTTATAACAATTAATGGAAATAAAGTATGGCCATGACAATAATAGCATATTGAATAGAAGGTTAATAATGTGCAGTGATTGACTAGCTTGCTAAAACGTCTCTGATATCTGAGACGTCTCTCACAGACTGATATCGTCAAAAAAAAAACTTTGGAAAGAAAAGGTTTCTGACTCCTGCGTTGACATGTCTGAATGTGTGGGACTTTTAAATATAAGTCGTTATCAAAGTATCTTTCTTCCACAATTCCCACAGTTTCTTAGCTTCCTAGCTTACTGGCATCGTTAGCCACTAAAAGCTTTCTGCGCCGAGACTTAATGTAGCAGCTATCGTTGCCGAGAGAGTGGTGATAGCGTCAGCTTACGTCAGGCTCTGTGGGAGACGTTGTTTCGCCATCACTCTCACGTCGCACTGGGTGGCTTGGGCCTGGTTGGGCTATGTCCTGGGGCTGGGTACACTCTCCTCTCGGCTTCAGCCAGCGCAACATTGTGTTGAGTGGTAGTAGCTACCACAGTATCCTCGTCTCGTCCGAGCTTGAGCGGTAAACAGTGCGAGCGCAACAGGCTGCAACATTGTTGCCACTTGTGTCACAGAACAAAGTAAACGCGAGCGGGCCAGCCAGTCCTGTTCCATTTACCTGTTCACATAGATCTTTTGCCACCGACCACCATTCTGGTTTGCAGAAAGTGATGAAAACTTTTAAACAGAAAAATGTGGTCAGCCAAAATTCTCGTTGTCCCGAGGACGGCCGAGTTAGATTATTGATCCTCCCGATGACAATTTATTACGTCCCGGGACGACGGGACGGCGTTAATTTTAATCCCTGGTACCTGTGCCTATTTTTGAATTTAAAAAAGTAATCTTAAATCTGTCCTCTAGGAAGTTCTAGTTCGAATTCGACGGTGTTTCCGCGGCGCATCACCCTCCGACCCTCGAGGGAGGTCGCGGGCGAGGCGCTTGCAGCTGCTGGGGGTGGGGACAGAGAGCGGGTAGTCGGGGGCTGCTGCTTGCCGAAATCGATTCAGAGGATTTTCTGAATTGATATTGGATTGGGAAAAAATATATTGCAATGCATTGATGAATCCATATTTTTACCCACGTCTAGGAACGTGTTCCATTGTCATCTGTCAGTGTATGTAACAGTCCGTCATGGGACACTTTGGCTGTTTTAACCATTATCTAAATTGTATATATTGGCACACAGCCAAAGAGAAAACAACACTGGAACAGAAAATATCGCCTTCGACAATTCAAGCAAAAAAGGAGAACATCTTAAAGCCTGAAACACACTGGGCCAACCATTGGCCATCTGAAGCGTTTGAAGAGACTCAGACGAATTCAGGAACAAATCTGTTCGGTGTGCTCAACTGCACTGGAAGCTTTTGGGACTGCATGGACAGCGTCTGCTCCAATTCAACTTCCAAAGTCCGAGAAGGTTGGCTGTCGACCGTCTGAGCCATTTGATACTCTGATTGGTTTTGTGCTAGCTGTATGACTATTCTGATTGGCGGTGTGCTAGTGAATCAGCGCAGTGTGTGGGAGGGGCGTACTTCAGTGTGCGCCACTAAAGTCTATGATGTGCGCTTTGTTTTTTCTATGCACTCCATTCCATCATTTCCTGTTTTCAAGTTTTGGATTAACGGCACAAGACTAGGGCCACCCGACCTCGCACAAGTGCAGAACATACACGCTACTGTGTAATTGGCAGCTGTTGAGGTGGTATGTTTCAATGCAACTTTTCTGCCGAATGGGTCAGACGAGGGGCAACAGAGTGGTCGGATAAAGGCAGTTGGCTGTTGGTTTGAGTCTGAGCGGTGTGTTGAGGCCTTAAAGTTTCTGACTGCATTACTGACTCCGTTTACCATGTCTCTGGTCCAGTGTCTTCATTGTTTTTGTCCCTCCAAGGTTATGAAAAGTCATCCACTGGGCCACCATTTAGCTGCCAGATAGCCTCAAGCTATCCGGGAGCTCACCTGCTGAACATTGTTTCAGTTGTGTGTGGGCCCAGGATCCGTAATACCTGGTAAAGCGAAGTGGGTCCAGCCCCGGAAAGGCTAGACAGCGCAGTTAATGCAGCCTGCCGTCGGTCGAGTTTATTAGTCAGCTTCAACGTCCGGTCTGTGCTGATAATTGGCCGCTCAAACCTCTTTTTGGCTCCGTTTGCCAGCGTAATCTGAAGTCAGGCCCAGGAACAGGAGAGACAGTCTGAGGCCCAGATTGTACAGTGCTGACATGGTGTCACAGTAGTTGCTCCAGGACATCCGGACTGTAGTCTTTGTAGATATGCACCGGCGTTCCTCGGTATTGGAGGCTGCCTCGTCTCTTGCGGGCTTCCCGTACAATCATCTCCTTTGTCTGGAACCAGTGGAGAAGAATTATGACCGACCACGGTTGCAACCCCGGTCGTGGCTTGGCAGTGAGCACACGTGTGCTCGGTCTAGTTCAGGGGATGAGGAGAGAGTCTTTTGGCCTCCAGCTAGTCAATCTGTTGGCCATGCTCTGTCACCACAGCCTGTGTACAGTGTCCAGTTTTGCTTCTAAAGCCGCAACAGAGTTTTGAAGTGGATATGCTAGCTCTGTGGTCCTCCAGTAAGCTAGCAATGCTAGCTACACAGGTGTTGTTGCATGTGGTTGAGGTTGAGGTCTCTCCCTCGATGGCCTTTATAGTGTTTTTCCCCGATTTTGACATCATGCCAGTTACATTAAGTTAGAGGAGTACACTGTCTTACTGTAGGCTAGTGGGGTTGATTTTTAGAATAAAGATGTGGGAGCGTGAGATTGCCCTGCCGTTCACATGCTCACTTAACCGGAAGTCCACACTGTAAAAAAAATCCTAATTTTACAGTATATGACTCTATTTTTTTACAGTAGATTTCCTGTTCTTTAGAAATAGTGTACAAAACTGTAAAATTACAGACATTATCTGTAAATCAACAATCCGCCAGTTATTTTAAGCATTATGACAGTACCCAGCCAGCATGTACATGTGGGGCCCACAAGGGTTAAACACGGGCTATGTGGGTACTGAGTGGGCATGGGCTTGAACAGGGCAAATTGTTCAGGTCCCATGTGGTTTCATTTACATGGGCCCCACATGTGAAGCCCATGTTGGCTGGCTGTATGGGCCCCATAAGGGATGTAAGTGGGCTAAGTGGGCATGGGCATAAACAATGCAAATTTTGAGGGCCCCATATTTTTTCAGAAACATGGGCCCCACATGTGAAGCCCATATGGGCTGCCTAAATGGGCTCCATAAGGTATATATGTGGGCCAGATGAGTCTGGGCTGGAGCTAGGTAACATGGACATGGGACCTATATGGAATATAAGTGGGCTAACTGGGCACAGTATGGGACTGGGGAACACTACGTGGGACCCATTTGGTTTTAGGTACATGGGTGCCAGATGGGGAGCCCATGTGGGCTGACTACATTGGCCCTATGGGGAATACACATGGGCCAGTTGAGTCTGGGCTGGAGCTGGGTAACATTGGACATGGGCCCTATATGGAATATAAGTGGGCTAACTGGGCACAGTATGGGACTGGGGAACACTACGTGGGACCCATTTGGTTTTAGGTACATGGGTGCCAGATGGGGAGCCCATGTGGGCTGACTACATTGGCCCTAAGGGGAATACACATGGGCCAGTTGAGTCTGGGCTGGAGCTGGGTAACATTGGACATGGGACCTATATGGAGGATAAGTGGGCTAACTGGGCACAGTATGGGACTGGGGAACACTACGTGGGACCAATTTGGTTTTAGGTACATGGGTGCCAGATGGGGAGCCCATGTGGGCTGACTACATTGGCCCTATAGGGAATACACATGGGCCAGTTGAGTCTGGGCTGGAGCTGGGTAACATGGATATGGGCCCTATATTGAATATAAGTGGGCTAACTGGGCACAGTATGGGACTGGGGAACACTATGTGGGACCCATTTGGTTTTAGGTACATGGGTGCCAGATGGGGAGCCCATGTGGGCTGACTTCATTGGCCTTATGGGGAATACACATGGGCCAGGTGAGTCTGGGCTGGAGCTGGGTAACATGGACATGGGCCCTATATGGAATATAAGTGGGCCAACTGGGCACAGTATGGGACTGGGGAACACTACGTGGGACCCATTTGGTTTTAGGTACATGGGTGCCAGATGGGGAGCCCATGTGGGCTGACTAAATGGGACCCTTAAAGTATTTTTGTGGGCTATGTGAGTCTGGGCTGGAACTCGCTAACACGGACATGGGCTCCATAGGGAATATAAGTGGGCTAAGTGGGCATAGTGTGAAAGTGGGAAACACTGGGGCCCGTTTGGTTTTAATAATGTGGGCCCCACAATGAAGCCCATTTTAGACAGAATTTGTGTGTAAAGAAAGTCTACCTATAAGCCTTGGTTTATTTACCTCTGATACTACCTCAGAGCCACATCAATTCTGTGCAATCCTTCCACCTCTGAGCCAGATAAAGATGATGGGGTTGAAAATTATAGTAATGTTTCCACCTTGAAAAGGCAGTGTAAATGAGGCTTCAATTTTTCAGATACTGTCTCAACACTGAGGGGTAGACGAAAAATCCCAGAACGCTTTGCTGGGACTATCTTAGGCTAACACAGCTTGCCTAGACATGTTATTTATAATTTCATTAACGATAACCTGTGTTTACAGGTTGATGAGTTGCCAGCATCCACTGTCGTAGTGATGTGTCGCAAACGAAACTGCTCTTAGAGCTTTGAAGTGAATGATCGGAGCCGGCTCCTGCCTGGGAGCCCTAGCCACTTTGGGTTTTTTTTCCCTCTATTTTTTTTTTTCAGTTCAAGCAGCACGTGATTGGTCAACTACATGTTGTGTGTTGGCGTCTGTGTGTCCACACTGAGCAGGAGGGGCGGGGGAGTGAGAGAGAGAGAGACAGAGAGAGAGAGAACAGACAGAGACAACAACACGCTGGAAAGGTGAGACAATGGTGGAGCAGGCTCTACAAATAACCTGCACAGGCACATTAGAACTGTACATCCATCAGTGCAGTGGTAAGAAAAAAGACAGCAAGTGAACCTGCTGCTAATGAAAGAGCCAGTTTGTCTAAGGCAACTGTTGTTGCTGCTGCAGCGTCTACAGTGTCTACAGTACACCACCACAACCACCTGGACCTACAACCCAGAGCTCTATGACACAGTTTGTGCTAAAGGATATGTTCATTTATGTTTTATTTTTTGTAGCACTCTGTTCCAGGTTGAGTATAATAAGCCATATAAATAATCAACATGTATATGTATATGTATATGTATATATATTTCAATGTAATATATGTATTTGATATATTTAATATATATTTTAATTTAATATATATATTATATTATATATATTTATAATCTTAATTTTATGTCTATATATATAATGTGTGTGTATATATATACACACACACACACACACACATACATATATAATTAATCATTTTTATTTTATTACCATGAGTGTGGGGTTTATGAGAATTTTGCCCTTAATTATTTCAGTTTATTTCAATTTTTAAACTCAATTAATGGAACATCCCATATCACTAGCTAAAGTGAAGTTAAAATAAAAATTGGAAAAAATGTTAAACTAACTTTAAAATACGAACTATAGCATTGTTAGGTGTGAAATTAAACTGTTTAAAGTAAATATTGTTCTTATTATTATTGTGTATGTGTGTGTGTGAGGGGACAGGGAACCAGGATGTGTGTTAATTTATTTTGAAAAGGTGAAAAAAAGAACGTGTGCTTTCCGCCACATGGGGACGGGTTCACTCCACTGTAACCGTCCGCTTCACCAAGTAGTTCTGCATCAAATTCAGTTCGTGATGATTACATTTTATTTGTTCATGCCTAGTACCGACAAGTTATAGTTTAATCATAACCGTCATACGAGTTGCAAATATTCGGATTTTACAGATTAAGCGGAGTTGGGGGGGGGGGTGTTCTCTGCGGATGGATATGCTGTTTGAAAACCAGATCCCTCGCACAACCGTTTGGCGCTCTGACTGCTCCTCGTCTCCTTTCCTCCTTCGCGGCTTAATTGAGGTAAGATTTGTCAACACGAGTGGATATTTCCAGTTTGTTTTATGTGTGCAGAATGTAGTTTACAAAACCTTGGAGGGAATAAACACGCTTGTGCTTGTGCTTTTATTGTTTATGTAAACTACATCCAGGCACGTTTTGCTAGCTAGTGAAGCGAGCTTAGCGTTACCCCGCTAGCTAGTGAAGACAGCTAGCAATGCCAGCTAGCAAAACATGCCAGGGCAAGCCAGGTGCACCTCCAGGTAGACAGAATAGAAACTAAAGCAGCTCAGTTACAAGCCAATTTAGCCGACTTTTTCTGACCATGGTGTAAGGTTAGCCTACAAAACAAATTAAATCTGAAGGCATCGCCAGTGAAAAAGTAATATTGTGACTTGGTTGCTTGTCATTTGATCCCCCTAACATTACCACGCGAACTGAGACTATAGTGAAATGCACAAGCATTTTTTGAAAATTGTGAGCGACTACTTTAGCAGGTGTCTACATATCTAATGTGCTGCGTAAGCGAATAAAATAAATGTATTGTACATGGTTTCAGCTATGAACATTAGTAGCGGTGGGAGTTAGCGTTTTGTTGTCAATAAACCCACCTGGTGATGGTGCTGACACCGAACTACACATCTCTTACATGATTGGCTGAATGCCTATCACTTGTAGTGTCCAGGGATATGATGGGCTGTTTCAATGAGCCAGACAGTGGCCACACCTGGGACTGTCTGTTAGATGATTGGCTGTTCATGTGCCCCATTGTCAAGGGATATGACAGGCTGATTATGAGCCGAGGCATATTTGTAATGTGCTATCATGTTGTGCATTTAGTGCCTATCAAAATATCTGTCCTTATTGCTATCAAGCATATATATGGCCATATATATATATATATATATATACACATATATATAATTTTTTTTTTTTTTATCTTTCTAAGATACATATGGAGATGCTCGGAGAAAGCTTACACGGGC
>CAEMYA010000478.1:21637-37134 GCA_903131615.1 Diplodus sargus | reverse complement strand
CTGATCCCGTATGTGCTAACAGCTACATCACAGAATGCTAGAAAACCATTTATTACATGTTTCTGTTGTTAATGAAGCTAAATGTGGAAACTTAAAGCAAAGTTCTGCCTTTAAAACTTGAACCAACTTTCACCTAAAACCATTTTCAAATAGTTTCTAATGTTGTGATTTGATTGAAGTGTTTCAAGATGTAAACCCTGTTTATTGTTTCATACATTCTGTAAATCAAATCAAATCAAATCAATTTCATGCATATAGCCCAAAATCACAGTCACATTGTCTCAATGGGCTTTACAGTCTGTACAGTGAACAACATCCTCTGTCCTTAGACCCTCGATTCCAGTGAGGAAAAACTTCACATGTTGATGGAAAAAAAACCTTTTAACAGGGTAAAAAAACAATGGAAGAAACCTCAGGAAGAGCCACAGAGGAGGATCCTCTTCCAGGACGGACAGACATGCAATAGATGTTGCGTGTACAGAAAAGAGCAACAATCACAGTTTACAAGTTACATCAACAGAAAGTCTGATACAAGTTATCTGTAAAGTGAGTGGATCCAGGAGACGACCGAACAGGACGAGGCATCACCAAGTGCTGCCCAAGCCAGACGACCTCCTGTCCACCATGATGACCTGAGAGAGGGCAGGACACACAAGATCATTAGTAACAGACAGAGAGAGGCATCAAGATTTACAGGAATATAGATACCAGGAGGTGGTGAATCAGAGGAGAGCAGGAATCCAGCAGAGCCCAGGGTGTGACGGTCCGGATCAGTCAGTATTTCAAGGCAGCAGGAGCCCTGAAACGGTCGATGGTCCCAGGATGCCGTGGTCCATCAGAAGGGAGCCTGAAAGAAAGAGAGGAGGAGAAGAGAGAAAAAAGGAGGAGGGGGAGGAGGAAGCTACAGAGAGTGTAGAGAGTGACACAGCTTGTGGGAACAGAAAACAAAGACAAAGGTTAGAGAAATGCAATATTGATCAGAATAAACAGATTGTTTCTCGTCGGCAGCACAGTGTAGTCTTATACTGTAGGAACTCATTGAGACTGACACCGACCCACTGAAGAAGCTCACATGTGATGTCAAGGCTAATTAAAGGCTAAATCGAAGAAGTGAGTTTGAGTTTAGATTTAAAGGCGTCAACAGAGCCAGATTGTCTGATGTCAGCTGGGAGGTTATTTATGGAGAGAATTTTGTTCCTTTATTATTCAATCAAACAGAATAGATTTGAAACCAAAAACGAGATTTGAGAGCAAAAAAGACTAAGTGACAATCCAAAATGTTATTTTTGAGATCGAAACAGAACAGGTTGCAATTGAAGAAAAAAAAATTGAGATAAAATATTTCTTCAACTTCAATCAAAACTAATGTTTGTCAGTAAAAAACATACGACAATTTTGCAAAGTTACAAAGTTTTGGTTGCAAATCCAACTGCACTTGATGGGCGGGGCCTACGCTGGTGGATGAGAGAAGAGTTTCTATTGGTTGGTTTAACCTGCTCCAGCTACGTCTTCCACATTTCTTCCACTGATCAGCAGCAACACGGTTGTCTCTGCTAGTCACGGACTGAGCGGAGTAGCCTAATGAGTGAGTGGATTACAGGGAGGCGTTAACAACATGAGGCTGTGATTTAAACATTTAGTGTTGCATGGAACGGTGCCAAAATGTCACAGTTCCTACACGACAGTACTGTCACCCGGGGGACGGACGGACGGACGGACGGACGGAGAAGACCGCGGCAGCCCACAAACACCCGCTATAAAGCTGCTAACACTGAAAATGAGTACAGCGGCGCTGAGCTTGTTATTGCATAACAATAAAAGTCATGGTCACTAAAAAACAACAGCGAATGAAGATCAATGTAGTGTTCCCAATGAATCTGTAGATCCATTCCATAATGTAACATTGTAACAATGTAACAACTCATAAATCTGAGTTTAGTAATGTGCGTGCATTTGTTAACTTATTCGCCACGTGTGTTTGTTGACATTAGCACAGCTGTAGTGAGAACGGGAGCCGGGAGGAGGAGCGGCAGCCCGCTACACAGTGGAGACGTTCAGCGGTAGTTTAGTAATCCACGGTCAGGGTTCTCCCAGACGGCGGAACAACGGCGCTGCGCCGCTACACTGCTAGCTCAGCGCCGCTATACTGCTAGCTCAGCGCCGCTATACTCATTTTCAGTGTTAGCAGCTTTATGGCGGGTGTTTGTGGGCTGCCGCGGTCTTCTCCGTCCGTCCGTCCGTCCGTCCCCCAGGTGACAGTACTGTCGTGTAGGAACTGTGACGTTTTGGCACCGCGAGTTCCATGCAACACTAAATGTTTAAATCACAGCCTCACGTTGTTAACGCCTCCCTGTAATCCACTCACTCATTAGGCTACTCCGCTCAGTCCGTGACTAGCAGAGACAACCATGTTTCTGCTAATCAGTGTGCTTGCAGCAGCAGGGCATTATAATCCATTACTTGTGTTGTTGTTGTTGTTGTTGTGAATGTATGGCAGGCTGTAGCCAACGCTATATAGCGCAATTCATTACTTAGGGGAAACGTTTCAAGAGCGACAGGCTTGCCTCCAAGCAGCACAGCACAGAAAAAATGTGGAAGACGTAGCTGGAGCAGGTTAAACCAACCAATAGAAACTCTTCTCTCATCCACCAGCGTAGGCCCCGCCCATCAAGTGCAGTTGGATTTGCAAGCAAAGAGGACTGATTTGCAACCAAAATTGTCGTATGTTTTTACTTACAAACATTAGTTTTGATTTAAGTTGAAGAAATATTTCTCTCAAATTTTTTTTTTCAATTGCAACCTGTTCTGTTTCGATCTCAAAAATAAACATTTTGGATTGTCACTTAGTATTTTTTGCTCTCAAATCTCGTTTTTGGTTTCAAATCTATTCTGTTTGATTGAATAATAAAGGAACAAAATTCTCTCCATAGTTATTCCAGAGGAAAGGAGCCCGATGGGAAAAAGCCCTTCAACCAGCTGACTTCTTCTTGATCCTGGGAACCATCAGGAGCCCTGAATCTTGAGAATGTAATGCCTGAGTTGGATTTTATGGTTTAATTAGATCTGACATGTACGACGGGGCTGTGTACAGCTTTATATGTCATCAGCAGCACCTCAAAGTCTGATCTTAGATGCACTGGGAGCCAGTGCAGAGAAGCTAAGATTGGTGTAATATGATCAAATTTTCTCGTACGTGTTAGGACTCTGGCTGCAGCATTTTGAACCATCTGAAGACTTTTAGTGCTCTCACGTTGAAGACCTGAAAATAAGGCATTGCAGTAATCCAGACGAGACGACACAAAGGCATGAATCAGGATCTCTGCATCCGTCGTGGACAGGAAGGACCTAATTTTGGCTATATTGCGCAGGTGATAGAAGGCGATCTTGGTAATTTCTTTGATGTGCTGATCAAAAGAGAGCGTAGAATCAAAAGTAACACCTAGATTCTTGACGGTTGAGCTTTGAGAGATAACGCAGTTGTCGAGAGTAACAGCCACCTGATCAACATGGTGTCTCTGGCTGGCTGGAGTGATGACCAGCATCTCAGTTTTTTCCGAATTTAGGAGCAGGAAGTTTTCTGACATCCACTTCTTCACTGCACATAGGCAGGTCTCGAGTTTCCTGATTTGAGATTTGTCGTCAGCTTTTAAGGGCACATATTTTTGATATTTTCAAAAGTGTTTAGAGCTGAGACTAACTGAGAATCGACAGCAGGATATTTGTTAACAAACTTTGACGAGGAAGCCTGAGGTGATGAATTAATTTTAATTCTGATCTCATCGATTTTATTGCAAAAGAAATCTAAGAAATCATTTGCATGGAAGGCTGCACAGCTCACCGACTGTGGTTTTTGAGTGAGTTTAGCCACGGTGTTAAAGAGAAATCTAGGATTGTGTTTGTTTTTGTTTATTAGGCTGGAGAAATATGCTGTTCTAGCAGTATTTAGAGCACGCTTATAGTTTAGTACACTATCATGCCAGGCAAGATAGAAAACGTTCAATTTAGATTTACGCCATGCTCGTTCCATTTTCCTGCAGGCCTGCTTGAGATCTCGGGTTTCTTCAGTAAACCAGGGAATAGATTTCTTTGGTGCAGTGGGTCTGGTGCTCAAGCTTTCCCTAGGGGGTCAGAGGGCTTATTTAAGTGGATATTGAAATCCCCAATGATTAGGATTTTATCTGAACGAGTCACAAGATCTGCAATAAATTCACCAAATTCTTCTAGGAATTGGGAATAAGGCCCTGGAGGTCTGTACAGCACAACCAGGTGAAAGCCTGTTCCCTGGACAAGGCTGTTCCTATTTGATGACAATGGTTTTAACACCAGAGCCTCAAAAGAGGTAAATTTAATATCCTGGTTGGAGTTTAGGCTGAGAATAGATTTGTAGATTAGAGCAACACCTCCGCCCTGTTTAGAGGCCCGAGCAACATGGGCGTAGTTCAAATCACTTTGAATTACATGTGTTTGACTTCAGAGTTTTTTTAATATCTTCTCAAAATCAGAAGAGGTTCATTACAACACCAGAACACTTTAATATACAGCTGGAACATTTTGTTCTGTTCCAATCAGTGAATAGAAGTTTTATTTAGTTTTATCTGATTTATTTTAATTTGATTTAGCTTTTTAACAATTAATATAAAACAACACATTTGAGACGTACAAGGAGGCTAAAGTCTGAACATGAAATTAAATGTTTAAATGATCTCCTTCTTCTACAGGAAAACAAAAGGCTCAGTGAAATACGAGGACATCATCTCAAAGAGTCTTCTTGTCCATTCAGGATCTCCTGCTGTCTACCAGCTGAAACCAAAGAAAGAGGAGATTGGATCTCTAAGAAGAATGACTCTTGGTGAGAAAGATCTGAACCAGTCAAACAGAACCATCTTACTTGTGGGAGAAACAGGAACAGGAAAATCTGCTCTGATCAACGCTCTGGTCAACTACACCATCGGAGTGAAGTGGGAGGACGATGTCTGGTTTCAGATTGTAGAGGAGGAGAAGAGAAACCAATCAGTGAGTCAGACATCAGATGTGATCGTGTACCAGATCTTTGGAACTGAAGGTAAAACTCTGCCCTACTCTCTGACCATCATCGATACTCCTGGATATGGAGATACCAGAGGGGTTGAAAGAGATGTTGCAGTCAGTGAAAGATTGTTAGACTGGTTCTGCTCAGATGATGGAGTTCATGAGATTAATGCAGTGGGTCTGGTGCTGAAAGCAGCTGAGAATCGAGTGAGTGATCGACTGATGTACATCTTTGATTCAGTGGTGTCTCTGTTTGGTAAAAACATGGAGCAGAACATCGTCGCCCTCTTCACACACTCAGATGGTCTGACACCTAAAAACGCTCTGAAAGCTCTCGAGGCTGCAAACATTAAATGTGCCAAAGATGAGGACGATGATCTTCTTCATTTTATGTTCAATAACTGCCAGACCACAGAGAAAACAAAGAAAACTAAGGCTGTTTTAAAAGCAGCATGGGATGTGACCACGGATGGAATCAGTCAGTTCACAGACTTTCTGGAAAAAACTAGACCGCAACAGTTAAAGACAACCAGGGAAGTTCTGAAGTCCAGAATCAGACTGACAGCCTGCATCCAAAACCTGAAAGAGAGGATTCAGTTAACTGAACTGAAACAGACAGAAATCAAACAGACCCAGGAAGCTCTGAAGAAACATGAAGAAGAGATGAAGAATAATGAGAATTTCACTGTAGAAGTTGATGAGGTCTACAAAGAGAAACAATCTATCAGTGCTGGGAGGAGGTGGTGGGCATTATGGTTGAATTATGAAGGAGCTGTCTGCTGTACAGTCTGTGAGGAGAACTGTCACTATCCTGGATGCACAATGGCCCTGAGTCCAAAGGACTGTGAGGTCATGAAAGATGGTCGCTGCACTTCATGTACCAGGAAGTGTCCTGTGTCAGCTCATGTGAAAGAAAACTGGATATATGTGACCAAGACAAGACCAGCTAAAAAGACCCTACAAGATGTGAAGGAGAAGTATGAAAAGAACAAAGAGCGACATGAGAGCAAGTTGAGCCTTTTGGAAAATCTAAAGAAGGAAATGGAAGAACTTGAGAAAGATAAAGATCAGATGTTGGATGAATCCTTCCATCATGTTGTCAAACTGCAGCAGATCGCTCTGAAAGTTGATTCACTGTCCACTCTGGTCCACTTGGAGTTCCTGATTGAGAAGATGAAGGAGAAAGAAGACACAGAGAAGATCCAGAAACTGGAAGAGATGAAGAGTCGAGTGGAGGAAGATAAAGGAGTTCTAGCAGCGCTGCAGTACAGCTGTAATAAACTAACATCAGCATTTAAAGCAGTAAAAGGATCAATAATGAAGTAAGTGAAGAACCTGACAGAGAGCAGACAGTGTAGAAAACATCTTCACACTGTTGATTCAAATGTTGAAACATGACAAAATGTTGTTCAGTGTGTTTGTATAAAGTGTTGATGTGATAACTTCATCAGAACATTGAAATGTGATCAGCACAGCTAACAGCTCTGCATTAAATGCAGTGAGGACGCCCCCTGGTGTTTCATGTTGAACACAACAGCTCCTCCTCTATATCACACATTTAACACAAAGTCACATCCTGTTGTAGAAACACACATTATTTGTGCTGACGTTGCTGTTATAATCATGTTTCTCTCCAATATAATCAGGCTTTTGCTCACATGTTTCTGCTCTGCTGGTCTGAATAGATGTGTCTTATATATCCACCATGATATTATAATGTTGAAGTTGTTGTGAAACTAAATAGAAGTAAAGTCATTCTAAAGGAGTTCAGCCTGGAGGGGTTAAACCTCTTCCTGTGTGTTCTGACGGTGTTAATAACAGCAGGATGTATGTGTGGAGGAGTTTAAGCTGCAGCTGCTGGATGTTTGACACTTTGTCACATTTGGATGAGAGAAGAACAAAGTGTCTTTAGACAAGAACATGCAACCACCAAGTAAAGAAGGTCAATAACAGCTGGAGTGAAATCATTAGATGGTAATTCATAGTGGTAGACTTTATCTATTGTAGCTGGGCGGGTCCACTGATCCCGTATGTGCTAACAGCTACATCACAGAATGCTAGAAAACCATTTATGACATGTTTCTATTGTTAATGAAGCTGAATGTGGAAACTTAAAGCAAAGTTCTGCCTTTAAAACTGGAACCAACTTTCACCTAAAACCATTTTCAAATAGTTTCTAATGTTGTGATTTGATTGAAGTGTTTAAAGATGTAAACCCTGTTTATTGTTTCATACATTCTGTAAATCACTTTGAATTACATGTGTTTGACTTCAGAGTGGTTTTAATACTTTCTCAAAATCAGAAGAGGTCCATTACAACACCAGGACACTTTAATATACAGCTGTCACATTTTGTTCTGTTCCAATCAGTAAATAGAAGTTTTATTTAGTTTTATTGTAATTTATTTGATTTAGCTTTTTAACAATTAATATACAACAACATGTTGAGACGTACAAGGAGGCTAAAGTCTGTACATGAAATTAAATGTTTAAATGATCTCCTTCTTCTACAGGAAAACAAACGGCTCAGTGAAACACGAGGACATCATCTCAAAGAGTCTTCTCGTCCGTTCAGGATCTCCTGCTGTCTACCAGCTGAGACCAAAGAAAGAGGAGATTGGATCTCTAAGAAGAATGACTCTTGGTGAAGAAGATCTGAACAAGTCAAACAGAACCATCTTACTTGTGGGAGAAACAGGAGCAGGAAAATCTGCTCTGATCAACGTTCTGGTCAACTACACCATGGGAGTGAAGTGGGAGGACGATGTCTGGTTTCAGATTGTAGATGAGGAGGAGAAGAGAAACCAAACAGAGAGTCAGACATCAGATGTGATCGTGTACCAGATCTTTGGATTTGAAGGTAAAACTCTGCCCTACTCTCTGACCATCATCGACACTCCTGGATACGGAGATACCAGAGGGACTGAACAAGAAGACATCATCAGTCAAAGGTTATTTGACTTGTTCCGCTCAGATGATGGAGTTCATGAGGTCAATGCAGTGGGTCTGGTGCTGAAAGCAGCTGAGAATCGACTGAGTGATCGACTGATGTACATCTTTGATTCAGTGGAGTCTCTGTTTGGAAAAGACATGGAGCAGAACATCGTCGCCCTCATCACACACTCAGATGGTCTGACATCTAAAAACGCTCTGAAAGCTCTCGAGGCTGCAAACATTAAATGTGCCAAAGACGAAAACAATCAACCTGTTCATTTTCTGTTCAATAACTGCCAGAGCGAACAGAAAACAAAGAGACATCAGAGGGCTTTAAAATATGCATGGGAATTAACACTGGATGAAATGGGTCAGTTCACTGACTTTCTGGAAAGAAATCCCACTCAGAAGCTGATGACAACTGTTGAAGTTTTGAATTCACGAGTCAGACTGACGGCCTGCATCCAAAACCTGCAGGAGAGGATCGAGCTGACGGAACTGAAACAGAGAGAAATCAAACAGATTCACGATGGTCTGAAGAAACATCAAGAGGAGATGAAGAACAATGAGAACTTCAATGTAGAAGCTGATGAGGTCTACAAAGTTAAAGATATCAGTGAGAGAAGGTGGTGGGCGTTATGGTTAAATTACGGAGGAGCTGTCTGCTGTACAGTCTGTGAGGAGAACTGTCACCATCCCTGCACACTGGCCTGGTATGCAGAGCACTGTGAGGTCATGAAAGGTGGCCGCTGCACTTCATGCACTGGGAAGTGTCCTGCATCAAAACACGTGAAGGAAAAGAAAATCTATGTGACCAAGACAAGAAAAGTTAAAAAGACCCTACAAGATGTAAAAGAGAAGTATGAAAAGGAGAAATCAGACTGTGACAAGAAAACAAGTCTTTTGGGAGATCTACGGAGGGAAATTGTAGGTCTTCAGAAAGAAAAAGATCAGATGTTGGAGGAATCCTTCCAGCATGTTGTCAATCTGGAGCAGAACGCCCTGAATGTTATTTCGCTGTCCACTGTGGTCCACTTGGACTTCCTGATTAAGAAGATGAAGGAGAAAGGAGACAAAGAGAAGGTCAAGACACTGGAAGAGATGAAGAGTCGAGCAGATAAAGATGGAAGACTTGCTGCAATGATGCGATACAGGTTTGGTAAAATCACAGCTGCAGGTAATAAAGTGATGAAGTGAGTGACAACATGACTGTAAGTAGACAGCTGTGTAGAAAACAAGCTGCACACTGCTGACAAGTTTAAACAGCACATATATTTTTGTCAGTCTGTTTCTATGATGTTGATGTTACTCACTACATGGGAAATTAACATGTAATTACTAGTTAGATGTGTACTTGATGGAGACAGCGCCCTCTGTGGTCTGTAACCTGTTTGTTCATGTAGACTGATTCAGTAATCAATAGTTACTTCACTGTCAGGGAATCTATGAGGGGCCTTCAGGGACATTATTCACAATTACCTCTCACACACACATGTGAAATGCTCTCACACACACTACTGAAAAATTACTCACTCACACACACTACTGAAACGCTCTCATACATACAAGTGAGTGAAACGCTCTCACACACACTAGTGAAATACTCTCATATGAACAACTGAAATGCGGTTGGAAAAGCAGTCTGGAAAGCAGATGAGATCAGGTGGCAGCAACAAGGGGCAGACAGTCTTATTCTTCGTGTTTTTGTTAAATTACAAGTGGCAGTTTGCATTCGACATGTATTATCGTCACCAGCTATGTTGGATGCAGTGTGGACCAGCCTTACAGGAAGTTGCAGAAACA
Organism: Diplodus sargus; assembly: GCA_903131615.1. Taxonomy (NCBI): domain Eukaryota; kingdom Metazoa; phylum Chordata; class Actinopteri; order Spariformes; family Sparidae; genus Diplodus; species Diplodus sargus. The sequence goes on along the minus strand of CAEMYA010000478.1, from coordinate 27,369 downwards.
CTCACACCCCAAGATCTAATTAAAATTTATTAAAATGTTCTAAGACTCATACATCAGTTTGTACACAGTTTCTCCAGTTGTTTAAATAATTGCATTAAAGTGTTCTACATGTGATTTGTGATTTCTATTCATGGTTAAATGTCAATGTGACAAATTCTCATGTAAATCATCATTTTATCAGTTTGCTGCTGTGTATAACTGAGCTGAGCGGACCTGTCCCTCTCAACCACATCAATACATTAAAAACATTAATAGCCAAGTACAGAAGAAAGAGGTGAACAGCCATATCATATTATTAATCTGTCAGATACTCAGACTATCAGGGCTTCACGTCTGTCCTCATGTTTTTAACAATCACATCACTTTCAGACATCAGAAGTTTTGTTGTTGATAAAGAATTCAGTATTAAAATCAGTGCAATGTTTATATATATTAGACAACTATTGTAGGCATTTTATGATCTGTAAAACTGATTTATCTAGTCACTGATCAATAACTGCCACAACATGTATTCTGTTAACACAATGAACCTTCAAAATCAGACAAATAGAACAAAAATAACTCCACTTCAACAAAATAGAGAAGTTTCTCTAAAACTTCATAGTCAACATCTAAACCAATCAGCTGCTAGATCAGATGAGAGCCAGGCATTTCCCATAATGCCCTGGGTCTTGCAGTTGGTGGAGAGCAACGCAGGTTCAGAAAACTGCGTCCGCCTCAATTTCGTGAGGTTATTGTTGCCAGGCCAGTGCATGACGTCAGAGAAAGTCGGGACCTACCAACTGTTCAGCTGCTCCTCAGAGGTGGGTTGTAACTGCTTTTATGAAGTAATGCATGAATCACAATGTACAGTTGTAATAATTTCTGACTAGAGTGTTATCACTAGTGTTACAATTTATGTTATTATATTATATGACAACTGTAAGCGCAATAAAAACTTAATTGGTAAAATGCCAATATGTCATTGTCCAACCACTTATTCAGCGAGCACATCTGAGTTTGCAATTAATTTTAAAAATTCTACAGGTTGTTGTAAACAGCCTCTCCTCTCTCTACGTGCTGCAACAGGCAGTGACAGTCAGAGGACACAATGTCAGAAATATTATTTATTTTACTGACATACGACTTTTAAAAAAATATGAAAAATGAGGCAGTTTTTTTCATGTCCCCTTCAGGAATCACTCTCTGAAATTATACTGTTTATTGTCTCCCACAACAATGAAATAAAGCCTATTTATGCCTGTGAACAACATTAACCTTGTATAAAAACTAGGAAAGATGTATTATACCAGGCTTTAGCAAAATTGCTATTTTCCAAATCTGAAGTGCCTCCACATCTGTAAATAAAATTCATGGTTTGTAGAAACACTGAATAAAGTTTCCATAAAGCTTTATGTGTTCTATTATGTCACACAAATGAGAGGATTTCAGTATATGATGTGAATCTATTTCACTATAGTGTGTGAGTTGATTTCACTTAAAACGGAAGACATTTCGGTCAAACCGGAAGGTTTTCTGTTCAACAAAAATGCGCACTTCACAGCGTGGTTCGCGTGTTTATCATCAGCCACGTTGTTCGCAACACTAATGTCTGCCCAACAGCCTGCAAGTAGCCTAACCGAGGCAGCAGCTTTACTTCACACTGTACTGGCTTCAGCGGAGACCATCAGAACCTGATCAAATGCAGCAACAGCCGTGCAGCAGCCAACCGTTGCAACTCCAAGCCGCAACATGCTGGACAGTTACATAGCGTCGCTTTTCCCCTCCGGACAGCACAGCAGCATGTCACAGCCAACTGCAGCTCCAGTCCGGAGAGAGTGTGCGCTGCGATATCAAGTGCAACGCTTCAGCTGGACATCAGGCACGAGGAGGAAAAGGTAACTAGAAAAATTGCATTTCCTGCGAAAATACAGTGTGAATGCTGAAGCGAAATCTGCTGAATGTACTGCCAAAAAGCTGAAAGCTGAAATGCCAGAAAAGTTGAAAGGGCTGAAAAACTGAAAAGCTGAAAAAGTTGCAAAGTTAAAGGCTGAAAGAGCTTAAAAAGATGAACATATTGCTAGCTGAACAGTTTCTGGAGCTGAACATGAAGCTGAATGTATGAAAAAGCTAAAAAAAAAAGGCTGGAAAAGCTGAAAAGGCTGGAAAAACTGAAAAGGCTGAAAAGTTAAAGGCTAAAGGAGTTGAAAAAGTTGAACATTTTAATTGCTGAACATGAAGTTAAATGTTTGAAAGAGCTGAAAAGGCAGAAAGGTGAATATCTGAAAAGGATAAAAAGCTGTAGAGTAAGGGGGCTGGAAGAGGTTAAAATATTTTTTAAAAAGCTGAAAAGGTGAAAAGCCGTAGAGTGAGAGGGCTGGAAGGGGTTAAAATGGTGAAAAAAGGCTAAAAACTTGAAAAGGTGAAGGCTGAAAGAGCTTAAAAGGGTGAAAAAAGGATGAAAAGGATGGAAAAGAATGGAAAGCTGTAGAGTGAGAGGGCCGAAAAAGCTAAAACAGGTGAAAAAAGGATGAAAATGTAAAAAAGTTAAAGGGTGAAAGAGCTTAAAAAGCTGAAAAAAGGATGAAAAGGTGAATAGCTGTAGAGTAAGAGAGCCGCACAAGTTTAAAAGGGATGAAGTAAGAGAGCCGAAAAAGCTTAAAAAGCTGAAAAAGGATGAAAAGCTGTAGAGTGAGAGGGCCGAAAAAGGTAAAACAGGTGAAAAAATTATGAACTTGTAAAAAAGAGGGTTGAAAGAGCTCAATAAGGTGAAATAAAGCTTTAAAGTAAGAGGGCTGGAAGAGGTTAAAATGGTGAAAAAAGGCTAAAAAGGTGAAAAGTGAAAGGCTGGAAGAGCTTAAAAATGTGAAAAAGGATGAAAAGCTGTAGAGTAAGAGGGCCGAAAAAGCTTAAAAGGGTGAAAAAAGGATGAAAAGGATGGAAAAGGATGAAAGCTGTAGAGTGAGAGGGCTGAAGAAGCTCAAACCGGTGAAAAAAGGATGAAAATGTACAAAAGTTAAGGGTGAAAGAGCTTAAAATGGCTGCACATACGCTGGAGCAGGAGGAACCCTAAGCAAGAGCACATCTAAATCAGGTGCGCTCTTGCTTGGTTGGAATAAAAACCTGCAGCCACAGTGGCCCTTTCCTGGATCAGTTTGACACCACTGGTCTGTGTAAAGTAAAAGATGTGGGATCCAAATCCAGCTAAAGCAGTGGTTCTCAACCGGTGGGGCCTGTCCCCCTGGGGGGACACGGACACTCTCCCGGGGGGGCGCAAGTGGGCTTCAGGATGGCAGGGAAAAAAAAATCTGAAAAAAATAAATAAATTTTAAAAATCACAAAAATTCCCCCCATGTAGAAATACAAGTGGTTGGACTATTACAACACACAAACAAATCATCCTTCTGGCGACTTTTACTGGTGTTATTGGAGACTTTTGTGGTGTTTGGAGACTCTGACTTGAAAGCACATATCACTCTGCAGTCACTGTGCTCAACGAGCAGCGCGTGCTGCCGTGAGTCATTCCCCCGTCCAAAAGCACTCACAGGCGGTCAGTTTCTCAGTAGCCTTGCGTAGCAGACGCAGCCTGCAGTCAAAGCAGAGAGGAGACACACACCACTCCGCGTCCAGGCTGCAAGTGAATCGCGGATGCGCATGGCCGCCGCCGTTCCCGCCCTGGCATACAGAGCGGGGTGTAAATGTACCGTATATTACCAAATAATAGACAGGTATTAATTACCCACAGGATCTCCTTTTAACGCTGGGTGCAGGTGTATATTTTGATAAATAACCGCCGGTTCCAAATAAATGCGTCTAGTCTAATTTATTTATTTATTTTATATCAAGGAATAAGACGTGACCACTGACACTGCACGTTTTTCTTCTTCGCCTTGTTCACATATTGTTCTTGCTTTCTGTCAGTCAATATCACACTGATGGTCGCCATGGCTCCGGTGCAGCAAAAAAATAAAAAGTACGACTTGAAATTCAAACTTTCTGTCGTAAGATATGCAGAGGAAAACTCGGGAGAAGCAGCTGCTAGACGTTTCTCTGTCTGCAGACACAGCGTAGAGGAGAGGTGACGAGATGCGACTCACCATGACTGACAGGCATCAAGGCCACTCAGCATTACCTTACCGACCCGCCCCCAGATATTTCATTCACAAGAAACAGAGCCTGTGGCAATTCTGGACACCTGTTTTTTTTCTCTTGCTCCTGCGGGGGGTCTGGAGGGGGGGGCAACTGCAGTTAACCAGCCTAGGGGGGAGGTCCAGCTTGCGAAAGGTTGAGAACCCCTGAGCTAAAGAGAATTCTTTCTCCAGTGTTCCAGCTGCTCTCAAACCAGTGATGATGTCACACACACTAGCTCACCCAATACACACGCATTGTTGAGATACACACGCAGGAGAAGTAACAGAGACAGAGATGAAGGGATCCCATAAGGATGAATGGCAAAACACCTCCCAAACCCCTGCGATTCTTGAAAAGACTGTAATGGTTATGGCCAAAATATGTATATGCTGAGTGAGAGGAGACATGGCTGAACTCGCTCATGTCGTTTTTATTTCTGTCGAGTTAGAAATGAGGGCACAGGAGCGAGAGACAAATCAGGTACCGTCTGCTCTCGGACAAAAATTTAGCCTCAAAACTAGAAAAATTTGCATTTCCTACGAAAATACAGTGTGAATGCTGAAGCGAAATCTGCTGAATGTACTGCCGAAAAGCTGAAAAGGCTGAAATGCCAGAAAAGTTGAAAGGGCTGAAAAACTGAAAAGCTGAAAAAGTTGCAAAGTTAAAGGCTGAAAGAGCTTAAAAAGTTGAACATAGTGCCAGCTGAACAGTTTCTGGAGCTGAACATGAAGCTGAATGTATGAAAAAGCTGAAAAGACTGGAAAAACTGAAGAGGCTGAAAAGCTGAAAAGGCTGAAAAGCTGAAAAGGCAGAAAAGTTAAAGGCTAAAGGAGTTGAAAAAGTTGAACATTTTAATTGCTGAACATGAAGTTGAATGTTTGAAAGAGCTGAAAAGGCTAAAAGGCTGTAGATTAAGAGGGCTGGAAGAGGTTAAAATGTTTTTTTAAAAGGTGAAAAGCTGTAGAGTAAGAGGGCTGGAAGGGGTTAAAATGGTGAAAAAAGGCTAGAAACTTGAAAAGGTGAAGGCTGAAAGAGCTTAAAAGGGTGAAAAAAGGATGAAAAGGATGGAAGAGGATGGAAAGCTGTAGAGTGAGAGGGCCGAAAAAGCTAAAACAGGTGGAAAAAGGATGAAAATGTAAAAAAGTTAAAGGGTGAAAGAGCATAAAAAGGTGAAAAAAAAAGATGAAAAAGTGAATAGCTGTAGAGTAAGAGAGCCGAACAAGTTAAAAGGATGAAGTAAGAGAGCCGAAAAAGCACAAAAAGCTGAAAAAGGATGAAAAGCTGTAGAGTGAGAGGGCCGAAAAAGGTAAAACAGGTAAAAAAATGATGAACATGTAAAAAAGAGGGTCAAAAGAGCTCAATAAGGTGAAATAAAGCTGTAAAGTAAGAGGGCTGGAGGAGGTTAAAATGGTGAAAAAAGGCTAAAAAGGTGAAAAGTGAAAGGCTGGAGGAGCTTAAAAACGTGAAAAAGGGATGAAAAGCTGTAGACTAAGAGGGCCGGACAGGGTAAAGAAAGTTAAAAAGGATGAAGTAAGAGGGCTGACAAAGCTTCAAAAGGTGAAAAGGGATCAAAAGCTGTAAAGTAAGAGGGCTGGAAGGGGTTAAAATGGTAAAAAAAAAAA
>CAEMYA010000478.1:3228-19324 GCA_903131615.1 Diplodus sargus | reverse complement strand
GGCAGAAAGAGCTTAAAATGGCTGCATCGTCTATGTAAAGTAGAAGATGTGGGATCCAAATCCAGCTGAAGAAAAGTCTTTCTCCAGATTTTCCAGCTGCTCCCCACTCGAAAGATGATGTCATCCTCCAGGTTGTAGAAGACGAATTTCATTTTGTTTTTTATTGTTCTTTATATTGTGATTTAAGGAACTCTCTTTTTGAATCAATCCAGTTTAAAAATCCTGATATATTTTGGAAATACGAAGGGGAGATTCTGTGCTGGTTGTTTGAAAATGATGTTTTTGCTTTGGCAAAGTTTATAGAAAAGGCCTGGTATCTGCGGCAAAGTATTTTGTATCCTATATGACAATCCATTTGTATCTGCATCCATTTTTAATGGTTTAGTTATGTTATGATGTGTTCTGTATTATGTCACGTGGCTATCGTGGATGTAATTGTGAAATTATTATTTGATGAATATGATTAGTGTCTAATGAGCCCATGAGGGCTGGGCACCAACTATGGTGTTTGACACTTAAATAAACTAATCAATCAACAAAAAAAAATCCAAAAGTATAAAAGGTAGAAATAAGAAAAATAGACGCCATCATGTCCTAAACAAGCTGAACATTTTGATATTTGAATGGTTTGAATCGGTCAAGATTTGTAGGAGGAGAAAGGTGCCAAAAAACGTACGGAAAAATAAAGAAATAAAGAAATTCCAGAAGAACAATAGTGTGAATGCTGACTCAGCATTCACACTAATAATAAATTCCAGAAGAACAATAGTGTGCCTTCAGCATTCACACTAATTAGGGTCCGGGCAGCTAAGCTGCCAGGACAATATTGTATTCCGAGGAATAATTTCTTTCTTTCTTTCTTTCTTTCTTTCTTTCTTTCTTTCTTTCGAGGAAGTCATACTTCCCATGGGCGAAAACTCACCAAACTTTACAGAAATGTCCGGCCCCATGCCAGATTTACTTAATTCCAAGGACATGTCACTATTCCTCCTGGGGGGCACAATAAGCGGTTAAATATTAAAAACTTTAAAAAAATATCTACAAAATCCACAGTACATGCTACAGTTTCGAAACTTTCACCAAACTGTAGCTCCAATACTGCTGAAACTTTAGTCCACTCAAACTCATTACAAATTATGAAGTCCATCACTCAGTTTTTTTCAAAACCTGTAAAACTTATAAAACCTATCTCCTCCCACAATTTTTGCTCAATTGTCACCAAACTTGCTAGAGAGCATCTTCAGACCGTCCTCTACAAAACTTGTTTCTCAGATTTTTGATTTATCAAAAATTAAGCCTACAGTGCATCAAAATGTTTGACTGTAAACAGTACTGTAAACATATACTATCAAATTCTTGCTAAATACATTTTCAATCTTCCTGAAAAAAAATTAGAATATTTTGGAGTCATGGTTGATGAAGTTCGGCAAATATCAGAATTTTATCTCAAAAACTGAATTTTTGAGAACATTTTGAATTCTGCTCTCATGGGAACAACTGGAGTCAATGTAAGAGTGGCATTTTTAAACATCATTTTTTCTTTTATGAAGCAAAACACTTAGAGTTAAAAACAAATCACCATCATGTCCATGCTGTAAAGATACAATTTATGTATTACCAGATTTTTGTTCAGGTAACAGAATTTCCGACATTTTGACCATTTTTGCAATCTGCCTTGGCAACAGCTGCTTGGACAGTGACTCCCTGAGTCCACAACTGAAGCTACACAGTAGGTCTCACTACCAGCCAATTAGCTCAGTGATTGTCTGTGAGTTGACAGACCAAACTGTCAAATGTCTTCAACATGAAACACAAGACAATTGTCCTGATGGCATCACAGCAAGCCTCTAAATCAGTGTTTTTCAACCTTATTCCTCAGGGAACACTGCCCTGCATGTTTAAGATGTTTCCTATTCCAACACACCTGATTCAAATGAATGTCTCCTCGTCAGGCTTCTGCAGAGCCGTTGAAGCAGGAAACATCTAAAACATGCAGGACAGTGTTCCCCGAGGAACAGGGTTGAAAAACACTGCTCTAAATGAAATAAAAACAAAAAGCTTGGACTGGACCATGGGTGAAAGCTAACCAAATTTTGCATAAAGGTCCAGTCTCATGCCAGATTACCTCAGCTGTAAACCCAAGCCAATAGTCCTGATGGTGGCGCTACAGCAAGCATCTAAATTTCAAAACACTGAAAATTCATAACAAATCAACCCACAAGAACTTCACACTTTCATCAGACAGATTTAAGCCTATTAAAAATTATGAAGTACATCACTTTTTTTCAAAAACTGTACAACTTCTTAAACCTGTTTGCTCTCTCCTCCTTTGATTTATCAAAAACTGAGCCTCAAAAACTGAATTTTTCACAACATTTTAAATGTTTCTTTCATGTGAACAATTGGAGCCAATGCAATAATGACATAGTTAAACATCAGTTATTCACTTATGGAGCAAATTAATCATTTTTAAAAACAAATTACCAACATCTCCATGCTGCAATATGTGTATTTTCATATTTTTGTCTTGATAACTGAATTTTTTATAGTGGTTTCAGATCTGCCTGCACAACAGTGAATGGCTGACTCAATTCATGAACCCACTGTTGTATTACCACTTGCCAATTAGCTCAGAGCGATAGATGACATCTTTGGTTCCAGAAGTTGTGAGTTTAAGCCTCAAGTGGTCCAAAATGAACATTGTTGTCAACTGTCTTGTCTTCCTATTCTCCTGTTTGTTGCTTAGAATTGCCTAAATTTGCCGAAAATAGCCCGGACCGACCCATCGCTGCTCAGCAGCAGCTATAATTCTTAAATGTGTTTTGCTTCTTTTAGTCTTAGTGACGTATTCTCCTTTTGTATGTTTCTGAATCATTTGATAACATTCCTTCATTGATTCATTAATTCTGACTGCAATAGTTTAATTACCAAATTGATAATTCATGCCTCATCATTCATCCACTCTAGTTGTATATATCTCCATATATACAAACCATCACTTAGTGGTTCAGTAAAAAAACTTGAGTGAAGTTGTTTTATTGGTTTCCCTTCATGAAAGAGATGGAGATAAATGTAATCAATATTGTCAGCTTTAAGATATCATACTGATTCATTTGATGTGATCAATTTTCCTGCAAATTTATCAAGCCATGAATCACCTAATGGAGATGGTGCCCCTTCTAATGAGGGCTTCATAATGTTTCATACATGTTGTGAGAATGTTATATTTACATATAAAAGTGACACTAAATCTGATCATCAGTAACAGATAATGCAGAAACAGAGAGATCTGTTTGAAATATAACTTTATTTATTGAGTTCGAAGGTTCATTCTTAACACTGGAAATATAGTTTGATTTTTTTTGTCAAACTTTTTTGCGATAGAATATCAGCAATGTTTATCCAATCAGGTCTCTGATATGTCACTGTTTTTTACAGTTCAGCTATTGATTCTGTCCAGTGTTTTTTTTTTACTAACCTTATTATAAAAAGCATCAGAACTAATGTAATAATAATTAATGATTGATTTATATGACACCACACCTTCCCTCTTGTGTGTGAACCATCCATCCATCCATTTTCGTCCACTTATCCGGGGCCGGGTCGCGGGGGCAGCTGCCTGAGCAGGGACACCCAGACTTCCCTCTCCCCGGACACTTCCTCCAGCTCTTCCGGGAGGATCCCAAGGCGTTCCCAGGCCAGCTGGGTGACATAGTCACACCAGCGTGTCCTGGGTCTTCCTCGGGGTCTCCCAAAGTTGACCCAAGGTTGATGACCATAGGGAAGGGTAGGAACGTAGATTGACCGGTAAATCGAGAGCTTCGCCTTTCGACTCAGCTCTCTCTTCACCACGACAGACCGATACAACGACCACATTACTGCGGCCACTGCACCGATCCGCCTGTCAATATCATGCTCCATCCTTCCCTCATCGTGAACAAGACCCCAAGATACTTAAGTAATACACACAAATACCCCCCCCCCCCCAGCTATTATTTGGTATTTTACCGAAAATATTTCAAAAGCATATCGCGAACAGACTTTTTTTAATTCAAGTTGCACACCGCGTTATATTTTTGACGCACGTAAAGAACACGCACTTTTGATAGTGATAGTAAATGTATATTCCCAGGCTATCAACAACTACACCCCGATACATAAAACACATTAATAAATCATCAGAGCCAGCCACTTCATAATAAAAACTTACCGTCATGCAGGGCAGTCTATTGGCTGAGGAGATATTTGGCTACCTTTTGGTTTAAAAACTTTATTGACGCTTGAAACAGCCGGGAATAGCGAGCTTGACAACACTCTGAACTGCGAAACAGCAGATACTGAAGAAATCACAAGACCAAGCCTGCTTGCATACCTATCTGTACAATCTTCATTGAAGCAATGGCTAATAAGAAGTTGGCCGAAGATATTGAAGAAATCAAGAAGTCGCTGGGCTTCCTGTCACAGGAAATAACTCAAGTGGTAACTGAACAAAGAGGCCTAAAGGAATTGCTGGAGGAAATTAAACAACTGAAAAAAGAGGTACAAGTAAAGGACAAGAAAATCGAACAACTGGAAAAAAGAATTGATGACTTGGAGCAGTAATCAAGGATGGATGACCTGTTGATATCAGGGCTGGAAATAAAACGCTCTTATGCACAGGCAGCAGCCAGTGGCGGGGGAGAGGAAAACCAGCTAAATCCTGCTTCAAATCCTGAATTACCAATGTTTGAACAACAGGTAATCAACTTCTTTGATAATAATGGCATTACAATAGACAGTAAGAACATTGCCGCTTGCCATACTTTGCCTCAGAAAGACCGCAAAAAGACAAATATCCTGATTCGCTTTGTCAACAGGAAGCACAAAATGGAGGTGCTTAGGAATGCCAGAAAATTAAAGGGAACAGGTGTTTATGTGAATGAGCACCTAACTAAGAGAAATGCTGCAATTGCAAGAGAAGCAAGGATTCTGAGGAAAGAAAGGAAGATTCAAGACACCTAGACAAGAAACTGTAGAGTTTTCATCAAGCTGAACGGACCTCGTGAAGAAGCAAAAGTGATCGCTGTCAAGGATATAACTGAGAGCTGGATCAATACAAATGACTGAATATTGCTGTGTATCACTCAGATTGAAAGAAGTCAACGCTATGAAACACAATAAACTGGATATATGACACAACCAGATGGACCTATTTCAACTGCAAACACAGTAAGAGCAGATTCTGGTCATTCTGATTATGAAAATCTGCAATTTAAAACGTTCGATTATACAGAGTATAAACCACAAGATATGCAAAATGACCTTGATCCAGAGAACAATTTTTATACAAAAATAAAGAATACTTGTACCGAGGACCATTTTAGGCCAAAATGAATCTCAGAGATTCTGTGATTTCAACTGTAGGAGTCTTAATACAAATTTTTCCAAGATCTTAGATTGTTTAGCACAAACAAAAAATAAATTTTCTGCAATAGCAATCTCAGAGACATGGCTTGGCTATGAAAAGCAATCTTCCTTGTACCAAATAGAAGGATATAATGCGTTCTTCAAAAGTAGAAATTGTCAAAAAGGTGGGGGAGTAGCATTGTACACTGATCAGAACTTGAGAAGTAAACTTGTCAGTAGTAAGTGTCTAATCCTGGATAATATCATGGAATGTGTTACAGTAGAGATTGAGATTGAAAAGTCAAGAAATGCCATAATAAGTTGTGTGTATCGAAAACCAGGGTCCTGTATTGAAAAGTTTCAGGAAACAATGATTGATCTGTATGAGGATATAAATAGTAAAAGGGTCTTTGTCTGTGGAGATTTCAATGTTGATCTGCTCAATCCTCAAAAACAAAATACTGTTACAGAATTTATTCACTCCATGTGCAGTTTATGCTTGTATCCATCCATAACAAGACCAACTCGAATAACAAAAAGCAGTGCAACCCTGATTGATAACATATTCACTTATGCTATAGAAAGTGAAATAACAAGTGGAGTTTTAATTACTGATATATCCGACCATCTACCAGTCTTTACAGTAATAAAGAGAGTTATCAAATCAGTAAAAGAAAACAAAAAAAATCATAGTAAAAAGGTTAAAATCTCAAGAGGCTATTTCTAGACTAAAGAATGAACTAAAGGAACAAAATTGGGATAATGTTTATGTAGACGATGTAAATATTGCATATGACGCATTTCTCAAAATATTTATTACTTTGTATGAAAAACATTGTCCTCTAGTTAGTAAAGTAATGAACCATAAATTTACAGAAAAGCCCTGGTTTACTAGGGTATTCAAAAAGCATGTAAGAGAAAGAATAAACTTTACAAAGGCTTCTTGAGAAAGAGGACAAAAGAGGCAGAATGTACTTATAAGCAATACAAGAACAGATTAACTAGTATTATAAGATCAAGTAAAATTAACTATTATGGTGCCCTTTTGGAGAAGAATAACAGTAACATTAAAAATACTTGGAGTGTTTTAAACAAATTAATCAAAAAGGGAAATCAAAATGCTGACATTCCAACTGAATTTCTAACAAACGATAGAACTTTGATCAATCAACCCAATGAAATTGTAAATCAGTTTAACCAATATTTCACGAATATTGGCCCTAAACTGGCTAAAGAAATAGTCAACACTAATCAAGTTGATGCTTTAAGCAAAATACCAACCACTGATAAAACCATATTTATTCAAGCTACTGATGACAATGAAATAATTTCAGTGGTCAAAAACTGCAAGACTAAAAGCCGTTTCACACCAAACACGAATTTCCGTGCAGATTATTCGCACGGAAATGTATAAAAAATGATTTCATGGGTTATAATGGGAGCTTACACACAAGGGCGGAACTCTCGTGCGGCAAAAAAAATCTCCGGAACCACTTTGTCGTCTGCGGAATTCCGTCTGCGAAACTACACGCTTGACCAATGAAATCGTTTGCTTTGTAGACGGGAAGTGACATCATACAAAGCAAATGATTTATCTGATAAAATGAGCTAAAGTGAAATCATTCTGGTGTCCCAGCTAGAGCTTATCGGGTCCAAAAAATCAAGCCCGACCCGACTCGAGCCCGTTGTGTCCGAGTCCGGCCCGGCCGACACATGAACTGTAATTATCTGCCGAGCCCGATTTAAACCCGACATTTTTTTAAATACTTGGGCTGTTTATAAATGACAACTACAATTCGCGTTACTCTAATCTGACCACTTTTTCAGTAACGAGTGATCTAACCCGTTAATATTTCACACCAGTAATCAGATTAAAGTTGCTGTGCGTTACTATTATTTTTGTCATTTTCCTCAGTAAAAATACACTTTTGCTTTCTTCTTGCGTCTCGGGGAGTGACGTCACGTGTGCGACAAGTCAGGTTTTCAGCATGAGGAAAACTCACGTGTTACACCACGCAGCGACACAAACGTAACCAACAATGGAGGAGGAGAGAGATGTGTGTTTTCTAGCTGGAAATACAGTCATTACTTTGAGTTATTAGCCGGCTCTGTGGGTGCTGAAGAGCTTGAACACTCCTGTCAGATAATGAACTGCGACTTTTTTTCGTTAGGTGCGAAATTAGGACACAAGAATGCGAACATTTCGCACCGGACTCAGTGTGCATGCTTTACATGCGGAACATTGCTGCGCGGATATTCCGCAAATCCGTGCTGCATTTTCGTTTCGGACCGGTGTGAAACGGCTTTAAGACGTCAGCTGACTGGAATGGACTGGACATGTCAGTATTAAAAGACATTATTGAATGTGTTGTCAAACCAATCTCGTACATTTTTAATCTTTCTTTACAATCGGGGGTTTTCCCAGAAAAAATGAAGATCGCTAAAGTGATGCCTATCCACAAGGCTGGTGATAAACATGACTTCACTCATTATAGACCCATTTCCATTCTGTCACAGTTTTCTAAGATACTGGAGAAGATATTCCATAAAAGATTGTTCAGTTATGTAGATAAGCAAAATATTCTTTGTGAACAGCAGTATGGTTTTAGACCTAATAGGACCACTACCTTAGCATTAGTGGACCTTGTAGAAAAAATATCAAATGCCATAGACAATAAACAATATGCTGTTGGTGTGTTCTTAGACCTCACCAAAGCTTTTGATACAGTGAATCATGAATTGCTACTCCAAAAACTTTACAGATATGGGATTAGAGGAGTGGCCTTTTCTTGGCTCCAGACTTATTTGAAGAATAGATCTCAGTATGTCCACATCAATGGCACTGATTCCCAGTTGCTGACAGTGACCTGCGGCCTCCCACAGGGGTCAGTGTTGGGTCCTTTTCTGTTTCTTATGTATATTAATGACCTTTGTTTAGTTTCAAAAACATTAAACCTTATTTTATTCGCCGATGATACCAACATGCTTAGTTGTGGTAAAAATTTAGAAATATTAATTGATACAGTAGAAAAACAATTATTTTTGTTAAAGAAGTGGTTTGATTCAAATAAGTTAACCCTTCATTTAAACAAAACCAAATTTATAGTTTTGGGAAATCGTGCCAGTGATGTTCATAGAAATTTAATAATTAATGACACTGAGATAGAACGAGTGAATGAAATAAAATTTCTTGGAGTACTTTTACAAAATAAGCTCAGCTGGAAGCCCCATATAAACCACATCAAGGCAAAACTATGTAAATCTCTTGCAATAATATCTAAAGTCAAAGAACTTTTAAATGAAAAAATGTTATATATTTTATACTGTTCCCTGGTCCTTCCTTACATGACCTATGGTCTAGAAGTTTGGGGAAATACTTATAAAACTAATCTTAATCCAATTACTATAATTCAAAAAAGAGCGATCCGCATTGTGAATAAAGTGGCTTACAGGGAACATACAAATGAGCTTTTCATTAAGCTAAAAGCATTAAAATTAAAGGACTTGGTTGACTTTAAAACAGCACAATTTATGTGCAACATAAGCCATAACAAGTTACCTGTGCATATTCAGGGATTATTCCAAAAACGAGACTGTGGTTATAATTTCCGAAAGGAAGAAATGTTTAAAAAAACATATGTGAGAACAAGTGCAAAGCAGCCTTGTGTTTCTTTTGTTGGGATTAATGTATGGAGTAAATTGGGCCAAGAGCAAAAAGACTGTAAAATTTTAATTCAATTTAAAACTCTTTTGAAGATATCATTTATAAAACAAATATGCTGAGAATGGATGCTAAGGATGCAAAAATTAAGAAGATTTTTTCTTTTCTTCTTTGGGACGATCTGAAAATAAATGTATGAGTGCATGTATAAGACAAGGGCAGCTTATATTGTTTATGTTTGTAAATACACTGGGATAGGCGCAATAAGCTTAGCTTCTGCCTATTCCATTTCAGACTTGATGTTTATCTATGTCTTTATTTGTTAAATGTTTAAATGTCTGAATAAAAAATAAATAAATCTGAAAAATCTGAAATTTGCATCCTATTGATGCAGCAGCTCTGCTTTACATTTATACTTTTAATTATTTACAGCCACAGTGGCATTTGCCCACATTGCCCAATGGCCAGTCCGTCCCTGGCTTCTAAGCTAGCGGCGTTGTATGTCCTAGCCAGAACCGCCGTTCTGTTAGCCATACCACCGAGGCGGACAGACCCCCGACGAGGCCACAACCCAGCCTCAGGCGGGAGCTGGCTGAGTGGGCCCGTCGGAAGTCTGCCCGTCTCGGTAATGCCAGTAACATTGACTTCGTCCAAGAAGTAGTAATTCCATTGTGGCTATGCGGTGTTATACGGCCGCCGCCATTGTTGTTGTGAAATGTTTCTCTGCTTGCATCAAGTCCAGCTGATGGCCCGCCCCTGGGAGCCATATAGCCCGCTGTGATTGGTAGGTTCGTTCATCTCCAGATGACGCAACAAAGGGACCTTCCACACACAAAGCGGCAACGTGCCATTCACATAAAACTCACGGGCCGCACTAACATTAAACTTTCATATCAAGGCGGGGGCCACAAAATGTCATCCTACGGGCAGCAGTTGGCTCGCGGCCGCGAGTTTGAGACCCATGCTGTGAGGTCTCTGCTGTGTTGCCAGGTTTGTGTGTTTTCAGTAAAAGTGGACTAGTTCAGTTCAGTAGAGTCTCGTCAGTCCACACAGCAGAATCCCTTCAGTAATGAGTGTTGGCTCCCTCTAGTGGTCACTACAGAAAGCATCTTTAATGAAACCTCAGTTATAACGGTGCTGTGTGAATCTGTGTCAGACTCAAAGTGTTTCAGTAACAAAGACAAACAGACGATTGTTGAAGAAAGTTCAGCAGAAGATTCAACAGAGTCAGAAAGCTGCTGATGATCCAGTGAAGACACTCTGAACAAACTGAGTTCATCAAGCACAGATTTTATTAATGATTCACTGAACACTACATCAGTCAGGACATGACTTCATGTGGAATAACACAATATATTACAATCACTAAAAACATGGATCAACATGTTTCCACGTGGACTGACTCATCTGAGAAATTCTACAAGCATGAAGACACAAGAAGGAACCAGAGAACCAATCAAATCAAAGTACAGCAGATCACATGACTCTTCAAAGTTAGATTGATAACATACCAGAATATTTCCTCTGTACAAAGTGATTAACTTGTTGATTGTTTAGCTGCTGTATGTGTGTATTATGTGTTTACTGAGGCCCATCAACATCAGAGTAACATCAGAATAAATCACAGCCTTGTAGCGACTGAAAAAACACATTAGAAAATCCTTAAAAACAGCTGGCACAAAAAAAATAATGGAGAAATAAACATGTTTTCATTCACCCGGATCTGACTGAGTCCAGTTTGTGACACAGGGAGGAGCTGTTGTAACCGACATGAACCACCAGGAGGCGTCTGCAGTCCAGAACTGTTCTCAGCACCAGAACATGATGACTCAGCTTTTACTGATGCTCATCTGACAGTGAAGTAACCATTGATTACTGAATCAGTCTACAAGAACAAACAGGTTACAGACCACAGAGGGCGCTGTCTCCATCAAGTACACAATAAACAAGTGATTACATGTTAATGTCTCATGTAGTGAGTAACATTGATATTATAGAAACAAAAATATATGTGCTGTTTAAACTTGTCAGCAGTGTGCAGCTTGTTTTCTACACAGCTGTCTACTTACAGTCATGTTGTCACTCACTTCATCACTTTATTACCTGCAGCTGTGATTTTACCAAACCTGTATCGCATCATTGCAGCAAGTCTTCCATCTTTTTCTGCTCGACTCTTCATCTCTTCCAGTGTCTTGACCTTCTCTTTGTCTCCATTCTCCTTCATCTTCTTAATCAGGAAGTCCAAGTGGACCACAGTGGACAGCGAAATAACATTCAGGGCGATCTGCTCCAGTTTGACAACATGCTGGAAGGATTCCTCCAACATCTGATCTTTATCTTTCTGAAGACCTACAATTTCCCTTTGTAGATCTCCCAAAAGACTTGTTTTCTTGTCACAGTCTGATTTCTCCTTTTCATACTTCTCTTTCACAGCTCGCAGGGTCTTTTTAACTTTTTTTGTCTTGGTCAAATAGATTTTCTTTTCCTTCACGTGATCTGACGCAGGACACTTCTTGGTACATGAAGTGCAGCGGCCACCTTTCATGACCTCACAGTGCTTTGGATACCAGGCCAGTGTGCAGGGATGGTGACAGTTCTCCTCACAGACTGTACAGCAGACAGCTCCTCCGTAATTTAACCATAACGCCCACCACCTTCTCTCACTGATATCTTTAACTTTGTAGGGCTCATCAGCTTCTACGGTGAAGTTCTCATTGTTCTTCATCTCCTCTTGATGTTTCTTCAGACCATCGTGAATCTGTTGGAGTTCTCTCTGTTTCAGTTCCGTCAGCTCGATCCTCTCCTGCAGGTTTTGGATGCAGGCCGTCAGTCTGACTCGTGAATTCAAAACTTCAATAGTTGTCATCAGCTTCTGGGGGGGATTTCTTTCCAGAAAGTCAGTGAACTGACCCATTTCGTCCATTGTTAATTCCCATGCATATTTTAAAGCCCTCTGATTTCTCTGTGTTTTCTGTTCGCTCTGGCAGTTATTAGACAGAAAATAAACAGGCTGATTATTTTCATCTTTGGCACATTTAATGTTTGCAGCCTTGAGAGCTTTCAGGGTGTTTTCAGGTGTCAGACCAGTTGAGTGTGTGATGAGGGCGACGATACTCTCCTCCATGTTTTTACCAAACAGAGACACCACTGAATCAAAGATGTATCTCAGTCGATCACTCACACGATTCTCAGCTGCTTTCAGCACCAGACCCACTGCATTGACCTCATGAACTCCATCATCTGAGCGGAACAAGTCTAATAATCTTTGACTGATCAAGTCATCTTGTTCAGTCCCACCGGTTGCTCCGTATCCAGGAGTGTCGATGATGGTCAGAGAGTAGGGCAGAGTTTTACCTTCAAAGTCAAAGATCTGGTACACGATCACATCTGATGTCTGACTCACTGTTTGATCTAACTTCTTGTTCTCTGCTGACTTCTGACTCTCTGATTGGTTGCTCTCTTCGTCCTTTAACTTCTGAAACCGGTCATCGTCCTCCCACTTCACTCCCATGCTGTAGTTGACCAGAGCGTTGACCAGAGTAGATTTTCCTGCTCCTGTTTCTCCCACAAGTAAGATGGTTCTGTTTGTCTTGTTCAGATCTTTTTCACCAAGAGTCATTCTTCTTAGAGATCCAATATTCTCTGTCTTTAGTCTCAACTGATCAACAGGAGGAGTTTCTGATTGGATGGGACCACTATTTGAGGTGATGTAGTCAACACTGGACGAGGTGTTTCTGTAGAAAAATAAAGACATGAGTTCAAAAACTATTGAATATAGAATTAAATAAAGACAATCATTCTATATAGTGAGGTCTTTTAGTCCCCCACTTTAACCTAACATTGAAGCAGTTCATTGTCACTATACCATGGTCTGGGTGAATACTGGATTCTGATTGGATGCATTTATTCCTAATAAATGGACACCAGCTGTGTCCATTTATTAGGATTTGCTACTCACTATGTAGTGTACTATACAGTAAGTGAGTTATTTTGTATTGCTGTCTGAATGTTTCGTGAGATTTGTTACTCTACGTAGTTGATTCAAAGTGTCCCACAATGCATCGTGAAAAGGTCACCAATGATAGCAAAAGACATTAATTCAATGTTGGATTTTGGTCAGAATGGTTATTTTTGGTTGAGGTTGAAACATCTATGTTGATTCAGTGTTTAATTAAAGTTACCATTTCAACTTTTGAAAAACTGTTGTTGAATCAATGTAGTAAAGATGATGATTTTTCAATGTTGAAATGCCCTACAATGAATCAACATGGTTTCAATGGTGCTGATGGGGTGTGGGGAGGAGAGGGGGAACAGGGGGGCTCACGAGACCAGCGAGATCTCACAGTACTTCAGCTCAAACTGTGGCTCCTTTAAGATAGAAAACCCAGATCGCAAAACTTGATTGAATCAACATTGAGATATTGTTAGGTTGAGGATTGTAGTCAACATTGATGTAAGATATTGAAATATACATTGAAAGTGCTCACTATGAACAACATTGAAATAATGTTGAATTTCCAATGAATTCTAACAAAGAATCAGCCTTGATGATTCAATCAAATTTTGCTATCTGGGTTACTGCTTGTAGCCGACACAGGCCTGTATTCAATATTAATTCTCCTTGACCTCAACTCAGCTTTTGACACAGTGGACCATAATGTCTTAATCAGCCGTCTGAAAAATGATGTTGGTATCAGCGATGTGGCTCTGGATTAGTTCATCTCCAATCTGTACAACAGGTCATTCTCTGTAAGGCTTCTTGTGCCCCTCTCCTCTGTGGGGTCCCTCAGGGGTCTATTTTGGGTCCCCTCCTATTCACTGTTCACATGCTACCTCTGGGGAAAATCATGCGTAGACACAATATTGATTTCCATTGCTATGCAGATGATACACAGCTCTATGTCCCACTGCAGCCTGGTAAAAGTGATGTTTCTCGTATTTTCTCCTGCCTTGCTGAGATAAAAAATCGGATGTCCAAAAATGTTCTGCAGACTCCAAATCAGACATTGTTATAATGAGCCCCTCTGGCCCTCTGCACTAGTAGTATTACCAATCTCTCCTCTAGTCTGGGTGCCTTATCTAACAATGTCTGCAAAGAGGTAATTAATTGTTGGTATTGTTTTAACTATTTAAATTATTTGTTTTATCTTTGTTTGTATTTTTAACTCATTATGTTATCCGTTTTATTGTAAAGCACTTTGTAATTCGTTTTTGAAAAGCGCTCAATAAATAAAGTTATTATTATTATTATTATTATTATTATTATTATTATCATCATCATCATGAAAATTGATGTCCAACCGATGATCACAGGCTAAGCATTATCAACGTGTGGTGTTAAAAAGTGTTTTTTCATGCGACATATGAGCTCACAGAACTCCCTTGGTAGTGTGTAAGGAGCTGTGAATGAGTGATTTCAGACACATCCCCAGAGAAACAGTCTCTCTACTGCTCTAAATTAATAGCAGAATGATTCAATGACCTGGGCTGACTAGTTTATCTCCTGTTGCTAAGTCGTTGCCAGGGTTCATCCTATTGTGTTGCCAGGGAAACATTGTTATTACCCCTGAAAAATTTTATATCTTGATAGCTAAACACATACAAATATTATTGAATGATCTTCATTTAGTTTCTTTGGCAAGTGAGCATAAGTAGGATCAGGCCCTTTAAGGTGTTGAAAAGCAGGAGTTAGCAGTGTTAGCCTGAGTGTATGAGGAGAATCCCGCCTGCCCCAGCTGAGTCTCAAATCCAGGACTGTCTTGTTTCTGAGGCAACCGTGCAAACCACTGAGCCACCGTGCTGCAAACTGACTTGAAATACTGAAGACCATCAACATGATTTATACCATGGTCTGGGGGAATACTCGATTCTGATTGGCTGCAGGGTGTCCATTAACCCCTGATATACGGACACCTACTAAGTAGTTCCAGTCAAATTGTCTGTTCACCGTTCTAGATCAATGCGCTAGCTGGCATATCAAATCTGAATATTTTATTTCCAGCACTGAGTTCAGTCCGTCAGTCCTTCAGTGCCTCTGAACACCACAAGGTGGCGACTGTAACACACAAGCTGCAGAGGATACACTCCCCCCCAAACCAAATAATCTCACATCCCGTTCGCTGTGCAGCTCTCTACTTCAGGCTGGGGCCACAGCAACGTTACACACGGCCGGTCATTTGTTCGTGAAAATCATGGTATTGATTTGGGGACAATGACATGACTGGTTAGCTAACTGGTCTTGTTAGCTAGCATACTGTCAAATTATATTTACTGTTTGTCAACCGTACGCAATGTTATTGACTTTGAATCTTGCTAGCATAGCGTTAGCTTTCCGGCTCATCGCTCAGCGGACTAGAATATCTCCCGTTGCCAAGTCGTATCTATGGTCCGTCCTATTTACTGGAGGAGGGAACAACGTCTCCGTTGCATAAGAACCTTACGGGAGCGTAATGATCGTTCCAGGTATTAGTCAAACCCTCAGGCGTTACCAGGGAAACTTAGTTATGGCTTGTGAAAAACTTTATATTTTGATGTAAAATGCATGAAAATATAAATGATTGGTCTGAATTTCTTTTCTTTGGCAAGTGACCATGGTATAAGCGGGATAATGCCCTCGAGGTGTCCATTATCAGGAATTAATGGACTTCGGACGGTTCTTAGGCCTCCGTGTCATCCATTAACTCTTGATTATGAACATCTCGTCGGGCATTATCCCTTACATATATGCTGTATGACCTGAGTAACAAACATATCAGTGAATAACAGCTGTGACAGTGTGAACAACAGCTGGCTGACATGTGGCTGAGCTGTTGTGTTGGATTGCATTAACATGTGTAGTTGTTGTTGTGAATAAGGAGAAGGTGAAGCTGCTCTATAAACAGGTAATGAATGATGAGACAGTCAAACAGCTGTCTCTATAAAACATGTCAGTGGAGACGTGATGATTGTTGAACACTGAACATTAACACTCGAGGCACAAACACTGAACGACGGCACGTCATGTTCACATTCTTGTTTCAGTCACATTTGCTGGATGTCGAGTGTTTTGCT
>CAEMYA010000477.1:411256-422507 GCA_903131615.1 Diplodus sargus | reverse complement strand
CACAAGGGAATGTAACTTTGTGTGTGACTTTATGCAATGTAACTTTAAGTAATGTGACTTTTAACTAATAACTTAAGTAATGTAACTTTAAGTAATGTGACTTTTAATAAATGTAACTTAAGTAATGTAACTTTATGTAATGTAACTTTATGTAATGTAACTTAAGTAATGTGACTTTATGTAATGTAACTAAGTAATGTGACTTTTAATTAATGTAACTTAAGTAATGTAACTTAATTAATGTAACTTAAGTAATGTAACTTAATTAATGTAACTTAAGTAATGTAACTTAATTAATGTAACTTAAGTAATGTAACTTAATTAATGTAACTTAAGTAATGTAACTTTATGTAATGCAACTTCAGTAATGTAACTAAGTAATGTGACTTTTAATTAATGTAACTTAAGTAATGTAACTTAATTAATGTAACTTCAGTAATGTAACTTTATGTAATGCAACTTCAGTAATGTAACTTAAGTAATGTAACTTTATGTTATGTAACTTCAGTAATGTAACTTAAGTAATGTAACTTCATTAATGTAACTTAAGTAATGTAACATTATGTAATGTAACTTCAGTAATGTAACTTCAGTAATGTGACTTAAGTAATGTAACTTAAGTAATGTAACTTAAGTAATGTGACTTAAGTAATGTAACTTAAGTAATGTAACTTTGTTATGTAACTTTAAGTAATGTGACTTCAGTAATGTAACTTAGGTAATGTAACTTTATGTAATGTAACTTCAGCAATGTGACTTTATGTAATGTAACTTTATGTAATGTGACTTCAGTAATGTAACTTAAGTAATGTAACTTTATGTAATGTAACTTCAGTAATGTAACTTTATATAATGTAACTTCAGCAATGTAACTTCAGTAATGTAACTTAAGTAATGTAACTTTATGTAATGTAACTTCAGTAATGTAACTTCAGTAATGTGACTTTATGTAATGTAACTTCAGTAATGTGACTTCAGTAATGTGACTTTATGTAATGTAACTTAAGTAATGTAACTTTATATAATGTAACTTCAGTAATGTGACTTTATGTAATGTCACATGAAGTATAATGTGTGATGTTGTTGAGTGTCATGTGATGTATGATAGCAGGTGATGTGACTAAAGTCAGAGTACAGTACCGATGATACTGGCTTCGTAGTGGTCGATGAAGGTGTGCAGGTCTTCAGCAGTCTTCAGGTGGACCGAGTCTGGACCCGTCTGCTTCTTCATGTACTTATAGATCCCATCTACACACACATACACACACACACAAAGGGGTCAACACTCCCGTTTGTTTGTTTGTTTGTTTGTTTGTTGGTGGTTTGTTTACCTGCGCTGCGAGGTCCGTCATAGGGGGCGGAGTCTCTGCCATTCCTGAAGATCTTTAGAGTCGGATAGCCTGAGACCCCGAAACGACTACAAGTCTCTGAGTGAGCCGTACAGTCCACCTGAGACACACAGGTGAGACACGCAGGTGAGACACGAGGGTGAGACAGGCAGGTGTGACATGCGGGTGAGACAGGTGGGTGATCCAATCATTTAATTAATAATAAATGAATTAATTTTGATCTCATCTGACCTGAGACCACTTTAACAAGAGCTTAATTATCATTATTGTTTGTTTTTAATAACAGCAACAGTGGTGACAACAACATCAACGACAACAACAACCTCAGCGACAACATCAACGACAACAACATCAACAACAACAACCTCATCGACAACAACAACATCAACGACAACAACAACATCGACAACATCATCAACATCAACCTCAACGACAACATCATCAACAACATCAACCTCAACGACAACAATATCAACTACAACATCCTCAACGACAACAACATCAACATCATCAACGACAACAACATCAACAACAACATCAACTACAACAACCTCAACGACAACAACATCAACAACAACAACATCAACAACATCATCAACAACATCAACTACAACAACCTCAACGACAACAACATCAACAACAACAACCTCAACTACAACAACATCTACATCATCAACTACAACAACCTCAACGACAACAACATCAACATCAACTACAACAACCTCAACGACAACAACATCAACAACAACAACCTCAACGACAACAACATCAACAACATCATCAACATCAACTACAACGACAACATCAACCACAACAACATCAACGACAACATCAACCTCAACGACAACAACAACATCAACGACAACAACAACAACAACAACCACCTCAACTACAACAACCTCAACGACAACAACATCAACAACAACAACCTCAACGACAACAACAACATCAACAACAACAACAACATCAACATCAACAACAACAACAACAACAAGGTTTGTCACCTTTGCCAGCTGGACGGTTCCCTTCAGTCTGGTCGCTGCCTTTTCGAACTCTGGAGCTAATTTCTTACAGTGACCACACCTGAGAGAAGGAGAAACAGGAAGCAGGAGAGGAGAAGAGGAGGAGACACAGGGAGCAGGAGAGGAGGAGACACAGGACGCAGAAGAGGAGGAGACACAGGGAGCAGGAGAGGAGGAGACACAGGGAGCAGGAGAGGAGAAGAGGAGGAGACACCAGGAGCAGGAGAGGAGGAGAGGAGGAGACACAGGGAGCAGGAGAAGAGGAGAGGAGGAGACACCAGGAGCAGGAGAGGAGGAGACACAGGACGCAGAAGAGGAGGAGACACCAGGAGCAGGAGAGGAGAAGAGGAGAAGACGGGGGGTGAAGACAGACAGGTTAACACAGCACTATTATCTTTTCACTACATTAAAAGTCATTATTTCTTAAGTCAGCTATGCTAAGCTAGCGTCCTGCTCGGTTACCATGGAGCGTAGAATTTCACCAGCATGGTCTCGTGCTCCGTTGCCAGGTAGTCGAAGTCTGCGTCCCCGAGCTCGAGCACGTCTCTGCGCGCAAACACCGCGGCGGCAAAACATGACAGCAGCGTGAAGGTGAGGGCGGGAATGAGGCGGACAGCGGCCGCCATGATGGAGAGAAACGATGAATGATTTTAGGTGGAGAGGGAGAAATATGAAGCAGACCGTCCGGACCGTCCGGGAGGGCGGAAGACATACTACTGTTTCCGGTCATGGATTACAAAATAAAGTCCGCATATGTGACAGAAGATGAGTGTTTCAAGTCAAATTTTAAGTCATAAATCTTTAAAAAAATCCAATTCTAATCTGTTCAACATTTCGCTCTCATTCACACAACTGAGACACTAAATGACCTCATATAATACATACAGTATGCTATCGGCTTTTATTGTGAAGGCAGGATTACTGCCAGTGTCTAACTTGACTTCCTTTGTCCAGCTGTCAGAGGAGGGGCGGGGCGTCAAGAGAAAATACCGGAAAACTGCTCTCTGATTGGTCTTCAGCAGCTAGCGCTGACGTGTGTAGCCGTTTCATTGGTCCAATAACATGTCAATCACTCCAGTTCCGTCCCCTGTATGACGTCAGTGCAGAGCCTATCTGCATGTGACATCTGATCTGATTAAACTGATCAAAACAGGTTATTAAACTGTCTGTGCTGAGGGCATTATTTCATCATCTTTCTTGCTTTATATATAAACATTATATTACATTTACACTTACATTACATTTACACTTACATTACATTTACACTTACATTACACTTACATTACATTACATTACATTACATTTACACTTACACTTACATTACACTTACATTTACACTTACATTACATTTACACTTACATTACATTTACACTTACATTACATTACATTTACACTTACATTACATTACACTACATTACATTTACACTTACATTACATTACATTTACACTTACATTACATTACGTTACATTACACTTACATTACATTACACTACATTACATTTACACTTACACTTACATTACATTTACACTTACATTACATTACATTACATTACATTACATTTACACTTACATTACATTTACACTTACACTTACATTACATTTACACTTACATTACATTACATTTACACTTACATTACATTACATTACATTACATTACATTTACACTTGCACTTACATTACATTTACACTTACATTTACATTTACACTTACACTTACATTACATTACACTTGCACTTACATTACATTTACACTTACATTACATTACATTTACACTTACATTACATTACATTTACACTTACACTTACATTACATTACATTTACACTTACATTACATTACATTACATTACATTACATTTACACTTACACTTACATTACATTACACTTGCACTTACATTACATTACATTACATTTACACTTACATTTACATTTACACTTACATTACATTACACTTGCACTTACATTACATTTACACTTACATTACATTACATTTACACTTACATTACATTACATTTACACTTACACTTACATTACATTACACTTACACTTACATTACATTACATTTACACTTACATTTACATTTACACTTACACTTACATTACATTACACTTGCACTTACATTACATTTACACTTACATTACATTACATTTACACTTACATTACATTACATTTACACTTACATTACATTACATTACATTACATTACATTACACTTGCACTTACATTACATTACATTTAAATTACATGACATTTACACTTACATTACATAACATTTAAATTGCATTACATTTGCACTTACACTTACATTACATTACATTTACATTTACATTTACACTTACACTTACACTTACATTACATTACACTTACATTACATTACATTTAAATTACATTACATTTACACTTACATTACATTACATTACATTACATTTACATTACATTACATTTAAATTACATTACATTTAAATTACATTACATTACATTTACACTTACATTACATTACATTTACATTTAGGGCATTTAACAGACGCTGTTGTTCAAAGTGACTTACAATAAGTGCATTTATCACAAGAGAGAAACCACCACATCACCGTCAAGAGAGAAAGAAAAATAGAAACAGTTTTCAAGCCTTTGTCTGCTATTTATCAGGAGAACTTTATTATATAATTGCTGTGGTTTAAGTGCTGAGAGTAAGAACATACAAGTGCATATAGTTTTTCGGGGGTCTGGAGGACGTCGTGCTCTGAAGGTCAAGATGAAGTCTGAACAAATGAGTCTTGAGACTTTTGCTGCAGACAGAGAGTGACTCTGCTGTCCTGATGTTGGTACATGATGGCGGTACCATCCGGCCTGCTGATGTAGTGGAGCGAAGTGCTCTAGTCACGGAGGTGGCGGGTCACATGGGAGAGTTTGTGTAGATTGTAAACGAGGCGTTCTGGACACACTGCCACAGTTTAGTCGCAGATGCTGGGAGTCCAGCCAAGAGGGATCTGCAGTGGTCCAGGCGGGAGATGACCAGCGCTTGGACCAGGAGGTGTGTCACGTCCATTGTGAGGAAAGACCGGATCCTGTGGATGTTGTAGAGGGGAAATCTGCAGGATCGGGCCACAGCAGTGATGTTGGGGGGGCAGAGGACTGACAAGTGGGACGAGGTTCTGGAGGCACCGAGTGACTCAGTCAACGTGAGGAGGCCCGTCTCAGTGGAGTGATCAGTCATGAAGCCTGACTGATTTGGGTCAAGGAGGTGGTTTTCTGAGAGACAGGAAGACAGGGTGGGTTTCTGTAGGAGCAGCTTTACTGTGGCTGTGTTGAGGAGCTGGAGGCCTGAAGTGAGGGAGGAGTGGATCAGAGTGGTGAGGAATGACAGGACGTTCAGGATGGGTCCAGGGAACAGTTGGTGGCCCGGTTAGACTTCAGAATCAGAATCAGAATTTCCCTTATTCGTCCTGCAAACGGGAAAATGTCTTCATCACAGCAACCAAAGGAAACGATAATAATAATAATCCTTCACGTCTTCGCCCTTCGTTTTGTTAGAACTGAATATCAAACTGCAGAGATGATTTCTCACTTTAGACTCCTGACGAGGCGTTCAGGTTCTCAGGAGGCGTTCAGGTACTGAAGATTTGTTTTTCTGGATGATTGACGTGTTGATCGGAGGCGGAGCCTGCTGACACCTGTTCACTGCAGCTCTGCTACATCTTGTCTGGTTTGACCATGTAAAGTCTCTTAAAAAGGCGCTTTATAAATCCAAGATATTATATTATTATTGTTATTACTACGATACACTTTCTGTATCAAACTTTATCAGTAAAACAGAAATAAACATGAAAGGAGTCTGAAGTGTGTTGTTGAAGCTGCACATCAATAAATCATTCAGTCAACAAATCAGTTTAAAAACAGTACAAATGTTTTATTGAGCCAGTCGACCTTCGTTCATCATATTCAATATGAATAAAACCTTCACAGCACATCGGTACAACCTCCACTAACACCTACATAAGGCAGCTATGAATCATGGGAATGATCCAGCGGTTTAACCCTGGTGCATCATGGGAAACTAAACCTCTATTATTCACACACAGTTTCAGAGCTGCAGAAAGGAAAACGATACAGATGATATTGTCATAATAAAAGTTTGATGATTAAAGTTTAAATTCTGTCCACAGAGATCAAAGCAGCAGCGATCCATCACCAACATGATCATTCCTCTTCGGTTCTTACTGGTCCTCGCTGGTCTGGACTGGTTCTGGTGCTCAGCAGCTGGCCTTGTAGAACTGAAACACTGTGAGCTTCAACTACACGTCTCATACATAAACCATTAAAAACAAAAGAAGAAGGCTGAAAAGTTTCACAGACGACTCGTCGCTTCATTGATTTGTTTTAGTGTTTCCTTCTTGACATGTGACCTCACAGAGGCTCCGCCCCACAGTGGGCGGGGTCTCAGTGACATCAAAGGAGGTCAATGTAAAATAAATTATAATATTATATAAATAAAGACGAGTGAGAGCAGCTGATTGGTCAGTTCTCCTACACTGCTGCAGGTTCCTTCAAACACAGAACAACAATAACATTCTTCATCGTAGAACCTCAGACATGAACCAGAACACAGTGGAACTGTCCGCAGAACCCTAAAGAACTCTTGAGAAACTTCATGATGATTCACATTAACTCTTGAATTCTCACTGAACTGGAACTCAGATCTGGACACAGAACATCTTGAACACGTTCTTGAGTCACATGTACTGATAGGATCCATCACTGCTGTTGGGAGTCTTGGCTCTGAAACCACTGGAGAACTGTAGAACTGAAGCTGGTAGAATGTGTGGTATCAGAACTGTTCTGAGAATTAAGTCTGGAATAAACTCTCTGGAGAACCTTCAGGTGAGTCCAGAACAGCTGCTCTGAACAACAGAACTATCAGTGAGATGTGAAACAGCTGATGGAACCCGTCTGTTCGTCCGTCTGAGGACTTGTTCTCAGACAGGAAGTGGCTATGAGAACGGGGTCACAGGTCGGATCCCTCAGCAGAACATCTGGATCACAGTTTCTGCACACCTGTCTGCCCCTGACCCCGCCTTCAGTTGACAGCTGCTTCCTGCATGCTGATTGGCCGTCCGTCTGAGGAACAGGAAGTGGACTTTTGGAAGTGGAACAGGTTGATGAGGTGCTGGAAGCGAAGGCTCACCTGGAGGAAACAAAGAATCAACTTTTACTGACTGAGCATCACCACCTGCACACTGAGGCTCCACCCCCTCTCACCTGTTGGGCAGTCTTGTTCCCCAGCTGGGCAGAGACGTGTCGGAACGTTTTCCGATTGGCTCCTGTCTGCTGACAGGCTGTGAGGATGGCGCGGTCCGCCTCACTGAAACAGGAAGTGATCAGAGGTCAGTCTGACTGCAGAGATCCATTTAAACTGATCAAATATTGATTATTGATCACTGTGTGACACACAGCCACCTGCTGTTATTTTACACCATTAACACTTTCCAATAAATCGATCAATAATCCTAACACAGAGTGTCTTGTGTGTTTCGGTTCTGACCGGGTCCAGATGACCACTTTCTCTCCGCTCGATGTCACCGAGATGTTTTTGGCGCAGATGGCTCGTCCTGACTCCTCCCCCTCCTCCCTGTCACATCCTGCCTCGCGCTCGTCTCTCTTCCTGTTCCCATGAGGAGGATTCTGGGACATGTAGTCTGCCTCTGTGGTGTCAGAGCTGGTTGCTAAGGGCGATGGCTGGACGTAAAGCTGCTGGAAAAACTCCCAGAATTCCTCCTGCAGGTCCGGGTGGCATTTGAGGAGAGACGAGATCTGAAATCAATAATGAATAATTAATGAGCTGATGACACGTCAGCTGTTATTTTATAAAAACAAACCAACAGAAAACATTTTATAACGAGATAAACTTTATTTACACTTCATTAAAACTGCACAAATCAAATTAACTCATTAAATATGAATAATTAGTAAATACTCTGATGACATCATGTTGTGATTTAATTAACATTCATTAAAAGACAATCAGTAATGAATGAAGGGTCAAAGGTCATCATCTACCTTGACCGTGAGCTCAGGAGGGGGGGCGGAGCTTCCCTGCAGCACTGACACCACCTGCTGGTAGAGGGCGGAGCCTTTCCCCAGACTCCTCCCCAGTCGCCATAGAAACCGCCGGCTGCGTTCAAACAGCTGCTGCTCCTCCAGCTGACAGAAAAACCAAAAAAGGAATGTTGCCCAGGTGCAGTCTGTACCTGAATGATGTCAGAGTGATGTCACTCACCAATCCACAGCGGCGAGCCTGTCGTCGGGTCAAGAAGGCGGCAAAGTCTTTGAGCAGCTGAGGCCACGGCCGCAGGAGGCTGCTCAGTCTGTCGTACAGGAGCTCCACCCCCGAGACCTGATCCAACACCTGCAGCAGCTGCTCAGAGAGCCCCGGACACACCTGCACCGCATCACACACCTGCAACCACACACACACACACCAACTCTGTGACCAATCAGGACGCAGCAGGTCACCTGATCAG
The DNA here is from genome assembly GCA_903131615.1 of Diplodus sargus. NCBI lineage: Eukaryota > Metazoa > Chordata > Actinopteri > Spariformes > Sparidae > Diplodus > Diplodus sargus. Next base: position 413,622 of record CAEMYA010000477.1, on the reverse strand, counting down.
AGCTTTAGTTACACCAAGAAACAGGCTGCAGATGCTCTTCGTGTTCCAAATGTTCTGTGTTCTCGAGGTGATCTATGTGCTCTACTCGCCAGGATGTTCTACGTGCTCTCTATGGTCAAGATGTTCTGTGAGCTCGAGATGTTTTATGTTCTTTGTTTTCTCGATGTTCTATGTACTCTACGTGTTCCAGATGTTCTATGTGCACTCGATGTTCTACATGTTCTAGGTTTTCCATGAGCTCTAGATGTTCTGTGTGCTCTATGTGGTCCAAGTGTTCTGTGTTTGAGATGTTCTATGTATTTCTAGATCATTGAGATGTTAAAAATGGTCCACAAGTTCTGGATGTTGTTGATGTTGTCTGTGTTCTTCAGATGTTCCTGTGTGTTGAGATGTCTCACTCTGAGCAGATAATCCTGAGCAAACAGCTCCTCATCCAACTGTCTCTCCTCCTCCTCCTCCTCCTTCTCCTCCTCCTCCTCCTCCTCCTCCTCCTCCTCAGTGGCCTGAGATGATGAAGGCTCCTCCTGAACAAACAAACAAACAGTGTGATGACTCTGTTATGTTGTCGTCATTATAAAGTCTTTGTTCTGAGATTTTAAGACTGTTTCTTTGTCAGACCTGCAGCTGAACGACCGACTCTTCATCATCATCTTCATCATCATCATCTGCTCTGGATGCCGTCTCTTCCAATTCGCTCTCTGACTCCACCTCTTGTGGGTCAGCTGGCTCGTTGTCGTGGGCAACACTTCCTGTTGAGCTGGGTGATGATTCAGATAGAGCCAAGTGGACCTCGCTCTCCTCTTCCTCTTCCTCCTCCTGCTTCTCTCGCTCTGCCGCCTCCTCCTCCTCCTCGCTCATACTGGTGATATCATCGTTCTCCAGCACTTCCACCTGAGAGAGGGCGGCGCTTTCATGAGGAGGAGGAGTAACAGCGTCTTTATCACTCCTCCTCCTCAGGCTGGTGAGGGTCTGATAGTGGCGTCTGATTTGTTCTCTGGTTGTCATGGACACAGAGGAGGTGATGATGATGTCAGTGGGAGAGTCAGTCCGGGACAGAAGGAGGCGACGGAGAACCCGTGGAGGACCGAGAGCTCGAGGGCAGGAGGAGGAGTCAGGGAGGGGCGAGGGGTCGGGGGGAGGAGGGGGGAGGGGCTGCTGCAGCAGGTGGAAGCCGATGCGTCTGAAGTCGAGGTTCAGGGGGAGGCGGGGAGGGTACCTGGTCCCAGGGGGGAAGCTATAGGTGTCAGAAGCGTAGCGGAGGAGGGTCAGATGACTCTGACAGGCTCCACCTGACCTGCAGGGGGGCGGGGCCTCTGGGGCGCAGCCTGACTGGCTGTTGTAGTGTTTGATGGTCGGGTAGATGACAGGAAGACTCCTCTGTGGGAGGAAACACAGAGTCCAGGTGAACTTGAGACATTAACAGGTGATTATGTCTCAGGTCCGTCTCATCACCTACCGCCAGCCACAGAGGCATCACATGCTCCTCTCTCTCCACCGGGGGGCGCCGCTCGGCCCGGTCCACATGACGGCAGGCCACCAACATCGGCCACAGCACCCGCTGATACCTGTAGGCCTGCAGCCGGAGGACATCAAGTCAGAGGACACAGAGGACATCAAGTAGACTTACACACACACGCACGCACGCACGCACGCACGCACGCACGCACACACACACACACACACACACACACAGGGCTGGGCGATATATCGATATAAAATTTATATCGATATATTTTTAAATGTGATATGGAATTAGACGCTATCGTGTAAACCGATATAGTTCAGTCCTGCGCTGTGGTCCTTGCTCCAGGTGAGCGCTGACCCGGAGCTCTCTGCTCCCCGCGCCACAGCGAGGGGAGCGGCTGGAACAGACACTCCGACACCCCGCAACAAACAACTTGGTGGGAATTCATGCCCACGTGAAAAAACTCATTGTTGGGCCACAGTGGCCTCTGTGTTCCTGGCCCGGTCAGCTGGCCCGGTCAGCTGGCCCAGTCAGCTGGCCCGGTCAGCTGGTCCGGTCAGCGCAGCGAGCTCGCCTTTAATTACAGCCACCTGAGTGCACAGTATCACTCACAGTAACTTCAGTGAGTCCGCTGTTCGTGCAGGTGGAGTCTCATCATCACGATGATCTCACGTGAAGCCTCTCAAACAGCAGCAACATCTCAAAACTGAAGAGCGAAACTTACAGCACAGCGAGCGCAGCCGGTTTGATATGATACGTAACTGACTGATGTGGCAGGATTTAGTTCGGTAAAGTTTGAAATATATTCACAGATTCGAACTTCCCGGATCAATAACTCGTAAGTGAAACCTTGTTGAAACACAAACGACGGCTCTTTCCTACCGTAGTGAGGAAGACAACG
>CAEMYA010000477.1:338473-352164 GCA_903131615.1 Diplodus sargus | reverse complement strand
TGGACCCCACAAACTGCTCAGTGTGAACCACACAAACTGCTCTGTATGGACCCCACAAACAGCTCTGTATGGACCCCACAAACTGCTCTGTATGGACCACACAAACTGCTCAGTGTGAACCACACAAACTGCTCAGTGTGAACCACACACACTGCTCTGTATGGACCCCACAAACTGCTCAGTGTGAACCACACCAACAGCTCTGTATGGACCCCACAAACTGCTCTATATGGACCCCACAAACTGCTCAGTGTGAACCACACAAACTGCTCAGTGTGGACCCCACAAACAGCTCTGTATGGACCCCACAAACTGCTCAGTGTGGACCACACAAACTGCTCAGTGTGAACCACACAAACTGCTCTGTATGGACCCCACAAACTGCTCTGTATGGACCCCACAAACTGCTCAGTGTGGACCCCACAAACAGCTCTGTATGGACCCCACAAACTGCTCTGTATGGACCCCACAAACAGCTCAGTGTGAACCACACAATCTGCTCTATATGGAACACACAAACTGCTCAGTGTGGACCACACAAACTGCTCAGTGTGAACCCCACAAACTGCTCTGTATGGACCCCACAAACTACTCTGTATGGACCCCACAAACTGCTCTGTATGGACCCCACAAACTGCTCTGTATGGACCCCACAAACTGCTCAGTGTGAACCCCACAAACTGCTCAGTGTGAACCCCACAAACTGCTCTGTATGGACCCCACAAACAGCTCAGTGTGGACCACACAATCTGCTCTATATGGACCACACAAACTGCTCTGTATGGACCACACAAACTGCTCAGTGTGGACCCTGTTAACTGATCTGTATGGATCCCCTGAACTGATCGTCTGTTAGCAGCTTTGTGTCTGAATCGTTCTTCAAACACCAACATGAGGAAACTGTGTGTGTTCGTTCTGCAGCTTCAGTCTTATGTAAGAGTCGTATACATAGAACTAGAACTGACAGAGTGGTCTTAACCTATAGTGTAGAAACAGACAGTACAGAAATAGACAGTATAGAAACTATAAGCCAATAATTTACACTGCATTATATTGATTACATATAGCTTGATGTTATATTTACATTCTGATGTATATTGTTCTGATTATTCAGACCTGATGAAGAGTCATCAGACTGCAGCGGTGACATCACTGTATGTCTTCTTTGTTGTGTTGAAGTTTAAAGATTTAATCTCATAATCTGCATTAAATCGACCTTCACACTACATATTGCTGAGTGGAGTTCTTTAATTATAACTAGGGCCGGGACTCGATTAAAAAAATTAATCGAATTAATCAGAGGCTTTGTAATTAATTAATCGAAATTAATCGCATTTTAATCGCATATAAATAGTTGACTTGACAACAGTGAGAAGCAATTTTTTTCACATGGATTTTAGTATACCATTGAATAATGACTAAATACATAAGCTTAAGCAACAAAACATTGTTTGTTTGTTTTTTTAAGACCAACAGACCAGTGCAATTTTTGCCATGAAGTGTAGCAATAGCATATTTAGGAATACGTTTCAGAGATTCAGGTAGCCTATAGGTAGGTAGACCTTCTGTAAACTATAACACTTTGTTTTTTAAGTAAAACACAATACTCCCACGCTCACACTAGCTGCTATATGCTTAGCATTTAGGTGATATCTGAGACTTGATATGCTGCGGTGACACGCGAACTCCTTCTTGCATAATTTGCACACAACCGTGCTCTTGTCTACGCTGCCATCCGTCAGCTTTTTAAAACAAAGTTTCCCGTCCACGGGGCGACCAAAGTGTCTCACCTGCTTCTTCGTTCATTGTTGTTGTCTGAAGTCATGAATGCTGTGCATGAACGTTAGTTGGTGCTCCAGTATAATCGGTACCCCTGAAACTCATCCAGTGAGAAACGTTCCGCAGTGCAAAAATTAGTGCGATTAAAATGCGTTAACTTTTTAAACGCGTTTATTTTTGTGTAATTAATTAATCGTAATTAACGCGTTAAAGTCCCGGCCCTAATTTTAACAAATATTTCCAACAATGTTCAAACCGAAGAAATCCGCAAATTTCCTTGAAGAAACAGACAATGAAGACAACAACTCCCATGATCCCGCACCGCTTATGTTTTTTCCTTTTGTTCTGATTGAGCGAACAAACCAAGACGCTCGAGTAAGACACAACAACCTGACCGCAGACATTATTGTACAATAATTAATAATTATTAAGTTACAAGTTTAGTTACATTATGTAACTTAATGATGTCAGTCAAACTCATTTTCTCAGTGCTACGGGCACTTTTACGATAGCATCAAGATCTCTATTTTTAAAACACTAAGAAGTCTCGACACAACATGAAACTTTGCTCGTAGTATCACCAGGGTCTCTACACATGAACACCAGCACTGAGAACATTGTTTGTGTACACAGAGTTACTAAAAAGAAGTTTTTTGAACAACTCACGTTAGCAGCAGCTTGTTCCGCTCGCCGCCGTCCTGCCAGTGGAGAAGAGTCGATCTCAGAATGTGACGTAACCTGGAGGACAGTTAAGGTGGAACGCTCCTAAAGCTCAGTTCCATATAAACGCACAGATGTTCGTGGTTTTGTTGTAAGTGTAAAACAACATTGACCTTGAAGTTGAAAAAAGAGCCTCATATAAGAAACAATACTAAAATCAAAAGCCGGTAAAGTCCCGTGAGATCTGGTATGGATAGTTGTTGCTGGAAGACAGAAGTTCCACCTTAACTGTCCTCCAGGTTACGTCACATTCTGAGATCAACACTTCTCCACTGGCAGGACGGCGGCGAGCGGAACAAGCTGCTGCTAACGTGAGTTGTTCAAAAACCTTTTTAGTAAATCTGTGTACACAAACAATGTTCTCAGTGCTCGTGTTCATGTGTAGAGACCCTGGTGATACTACGAGCAAAGTTTCATGTTGTGTCAAGTCTTCTTAGTGTTTTAAAAACAGAGATTTTGATGCTATCGTAAAAGTGCCCGTAGCACTCCCATTGAAAATGAGTTTGACCCAAAAACGAAAATACAACAAATCTTAAAAGTGCCTCTTTTGCTGTTATTATGCTTTTACACAAAGGTTTGACTCATATACATTCACAAAAAAAGCTTTTGTTGCTTTTTGGTGAGTTTCACTTTAATCTCACATCACCTGAATTCCTCCTTTGCAGCTGTAAAAATCACTACTGCCTCCAGAGGCCGCTGCCTCACAACAAACAAACACAACACACAAACAAACAAACAAACAAACACACAAACACAACAAACCAAACAAACAAACACACACAACAAAGTGAGATGACAGATGGTGAATGAGTGGCAGGAGAACAGTGATCAGAACTGATAGCTCATTGAGGAGTTATTGATCTTTAAATCAAACTGTCTGACGCCTGTTTGTTCTTCAGTCTGACAACAAGTTTATAAATATTAGAGTTTACCTGCTCACAGCTTCAGTCCGACGTCCCTCGTGTTCACAGAAGAAGAAGAAGAAGAAGAAGAAGAAGAAGCGGGCGGATGTTTCCACAGCAACAAACCGGAGAGAAAAAATCAGCTCCCGCTCACACACACACACACACACCGGGGTCTGTTCACACCGGAGGACCGCCGGTAGGTTCGAGCCCCGCCACACGTTTCCGATTCAGTCCGGTCCGGAAAACAGACGAGTCCAAAAGTCCCGTTATCGTTCAGGTAACGTTGAGGTACCGACCCGCTCTGCTGTCGGTCTGCAGCTCCACACAGGCACCGCGGACACGCGCACACATGCACGCACAGAGAGAGGAGGGGGCGTGTAGAGGGCACGAGGGCAGTCACGATAATGCTGACTGTGCATGTGCGCGTGCGCGTCTATGTCCCCTGCGAGCCGGGGATATTCAATTACCCTGAAGAGGCCCGCGTGCACGCTCGCGTGTGTCAGCGCGCCCCCCAACTGAAGCTGATTTATTGTTGTTTCAATAAAAATCGACCTGTTACTGATTATTGATCACATGCTGTCACAGGCACTCATCAATATTAATCTGGTGACACGTCGTTCTTAAACTTTACAAATATAGTGAATTCACTTAAGATAACAACACTGAAATGTTTACAAACATTTATCAGTCAATAGTTTTAAAGTCATGGCTGAAGTTAAACATTAATGACGTCATCAAGTGTTTTATTATGAAGTTTAATCTATGAAATAAACTGTTTTTATTTCCAGTCCAGTAAAGACAGAACGTGATGACGTCATCAGAGCTCGTGTGTCAGAATGTTTGTTCTGTCAACATGTTAAATTGAGTGAAAACCCTCTGAGGTTTGGTGCAGCAGAGCAGAGGCGCCTCCTGCTGAGGGCTTCTGTCTCTCATCACCGTCCTCACAGTGATACGTCTATTATATTTATTATATTCATTATTTCACGGTATTTACATCCTGTGGCCTCACTGAGGACTCCTGACTGAACTCTGACGTTAATTCTATGATCACTGTAAATAATAAATGTCGCACAGCTCTGATCGAGCTGCTCAGGCGGCGAACCTTCATGATCTCACGCTGAGTTCACCAGGTGGTCTTAGAAAATGGCCGCCATGCTCATTCAATGATTTTAGGAGTTCTGGAACTAAAGTGATGTGAAATTCAACCAAAACTGTCTTAACTCAAAAACCTAAACATGTTTTTACACATTGATCAGCAGAGTCACTAAAGCAACAGTCAGACTTCATGTTTCATCACCTTCAACTTGTCACAATCAACAGGCTGCTGTTAAATCTGAGGTTTTCTTAATGAAGTTTTGAATGGTTGGATTTTAACTTTGTGTGTGTGTGTATGTGTTCATCAAGTTAATGAACAACACACACCCATGACCCACTGTGTGTGTGTGTTTTAACAGGATACACCCGGTGGACCAGGAAATCACTTAGTAACACACACACACACACACACACACACACACACACACACACACTGTCTACTTCTTTGCACCTCTTCCTGGAAATGACCACCACACACACACACACACACACACACACACACACACACACACACACACACACACTCCCTCTCTTCCTCCCACTCTCTCCTGTTAATGAAAACACTTGTTTGTCCTAACGGTAAACGTTGTCCTTGAACACACCGTGCAGACTCCAGCTGAGCGCCGTCATGGCCGAATGTTACAGGAAGTGACCGAACAGACGAACAAAACAAAAGAGAAGTTGTTTCTCTCAGAGTTCTTTTATCTGGAGAAGCTGAGAAGAGTCAGCTGGCCTCCAACAGCCAATCAGCTGCTGAGAAGAGACAAACACACAAATGCCAAATGAGATGATTCATTTAGTTTGATTTAATATAAAATAAGAGAACAGGTGAACCAGGTGAGTCTGCACCTGCTGAGAGTTTCTGAGGTAGAAAATATTAACATTTTTATTAACATTTTTATTGTACACATTAGAAACTTTAATTGATACAGAACATCCTTCTAAAACCTTCAGATGATCCAATCAGATTTGAGTCCACGCTGACATCACCTGAGTCATGTGACTGCTGGGACCACAGAAGAAGATTCATGTGCATGTTTCTTTAAATCAGGATACTGTCCTAAAATGTCCTCTGGATAACAGTCATTCATTATCAACTGTTTCAAAGTTCTGAGTCCAGCCGCTAGGAAGCTGGTCCTGTTCAGAGCCGGCTCAGATCAGATCCAGGTCGGGTCTCACTGACTTTCTGAAATCTTTCGAGCTGATTTCTGACCCGAATTCCAACTTAAATTTTCGGTTTTAATTCGTTTCACAGTTTAAGTCTCAGTGCTGAACATCTCAGTCCCTGCAGGTGGACCTGGTCTATATGCGGTCCCTGCAGGTGGACATGGTCTATATGCGGTCCCTGCAGGTGGACATGGTCTCCCTATGCGATCCCTCCAGGTGGACCTGGTCTCTCTATGCGGTCCCTGCAGGTTGACCTGGTTTCTCCATGTGGCTGATCTTCAGGTGGTGGACCAGGTACTCCCTCCTGGTGAAGGTCCTCCTGCACAGTCCACAGCGGTGTGGTCTGTCCCCACTGTGGACCTTCAGGTGTCTCTCCAGACTCTCCTTCCGGCTGAAGTCCCGGCTACAGAACCCGCAGCGGTACGGTTTTTCCCCCGTGTGGACCCGTTTGTGGATCTCCATCCTCTTGATGGAGCTGCACTTCTTTCCACACACATCACAGGTGCTGCCCAGCTCTTTGTGGGACCGCAGGTGGTCTCTCAGGACCTCGGTGGACTCCAGACAATCCCCGCAGGCCCCACACCGGCTCTCGGGCTCCTTGCAGTGGTTCTCTGCATGCCGGACCAGAATCCCCTGAGTGTAGAAGGAACTCCCACAGATCCTGCAGATGAAGGACTTGGCAGGACTCTGGAAGGGGGCCCTCTGTCTGCGGAGGCTGCAGGACATCAGGTCCTGGTCCTGAGATGTGTTTCTTCTGATGTGTTTCCTCAGAGTTCGACTTGAGCTGAACTCTCGACCACAGCTGCCGCAGACCAGCAGCTTCTGGTCTACAGGAGGGTCAGTCCCAGATCCCCCAGTCCTCTGGAGACCTGGTCCCAGCTGGGCATCATCACTGTCTTCAGTACCTGAATCTAAATGGTTTCTGTGGTGGTCAGACTCCACCTCCTCTCTCTGGGACTGGATATGATAGGATGAAGAACTGCCCTCGTCTTCGTAGCTGTCCATCAGCCAATCAGGACTCTGTGTGAACTCTGTGACAATGTCGTCTGGTCCTGAAGCTCCGCCCTCCTCCTGTTTGACGTGCAGACGGAAGCCCAGCCCCCTCATCTGCTGCTCGTCTTCTGTGGTAAAATCCTGAACGACACCTGGAGGACAACAACAACAACTAAGTGTTTCTGTATCCATTAGGATATTTAATGAGAACACACACACAGTCCGTTACTGTACTGACCCTTATCCACTTCCTGTTTGACTCTGCGCACTTCCTGTTTGTTGACAGCATGTTGAGGCCCCACCCCTTCCTCAGAGAACTGGATCTGATTGGAAAACGAACTCTGCTCTCTTTCAGGTCTCTCCATCAGCCAATCAGGACTTTGTGTCATCATGATGTTGGGCTCCTCTTCTCCCAAAGTCCCGCCCTCTTCCTGCTTAATGTCAGGACATAAGCTCCGCCCCCTCACCAGCTGCTCTCCTTCTGTGGTGAAAACCTGCAGAACACCTGACAGACAAGAACAGACGTCATGGTTTCACACACCTGTTCCTCCCTTCCTGAACGGTGTGTGTGTGTGTCTTCTCCGTGTGTGAACAGTGTGTGTGTGTGTGTGTGTGTGTGTGTCTTCTCCGTGTGTGAACAGTGTGTGTGTGTGTGTGTCTTCTCCGTGTGTGAACAGTGTGTGTTTGAACATCAGTGATCATCAACACTTCATATAAATCAACTATAACAAAATAACTAATAATTCTTCCTGGTTCATGTCTCCACTGTTGGAACAAACAGCTCCAGCTCTGGTTTGGTCGCATTTTCAGTTTAATCAATGATGATTTATTAAATATCTATTTCCTTTGTACTTCCTACAAGACTCCACTTGTTCAATGCTGCCTTTATGTCCATATAGAGCTGAAGCTCCGCCCCTTCATGTAACTCATGACACCGTTCAAACAGGATCAATACTTTATCAAAGTTATGATCAATAAGGTCCATGAGGAGAACCGGAAGGGGCGGGGCTTCAGCTCTGTACAGGTGTACTCTGCAGTCTGATGTTCTTCATCAGAACAATCCAACAGGTTTAATCCACCTTCCAGCTCAAAGTGCTTCACACAATCACCATCAACCAATAATGTCTCAACAGGTTCAGGTCGTGACGCGACAGCGACATCTGGCGGGAAAATACAGCTACGTCATCCACTGAGCGGACATTTTCTTTACCAAACCTCAGAGAGTCTCTGACCTGCTGCTCGGTCCTCCGCTCGGTCCCCGGCTCGTCCAGTCGGTTCCTGCAGTCTTCTCTGTCGGTCCAGTTCGTGTTTTAACCGGAAAACTTCGTGCTCGTATTCAGCGATCATTCTGGCGAAACGGCGGAAGATGTCGTCAGTGAGCGCGGAGAGCCGCTGGTCCACAAACAGCCGCAACACGTCGAGCTTCGACATGTCTGACCCGACCGGGACACCGAGGGACAGACTGGGACAGACCGGGACAGACTGGGACACTGAGGGACAGACTGGGACAGACCGGGACACTGAGGGACAGACCGGGACAGACCGGGACTGAGACGAGAAGCTGCTGGAGGTTGAATGTCGGCAGACCGGAAACAGTCAAGTTTCAGTACACACTGAGATGGAGGAAGACCGGAAGTCTTCACAATAAAAGTATGACAGAAGCAGGGAGATGAAGTATAATAATATCAATATTGAATGTGTCATGTTCAGGTCTGCTGCTGCGTTTTAAACTCTAATTTAAGTTTCTGAATTAGTCCCTGTTCCATCAGTGACGTCATCAGAACCAGAATCTGAGACAGGAACATTAATTCTATAGATTCATAATCAAAGAGCGGCTCTGTGTTCACTTTGTTCTCCTGATGTGTTCGTGATCACACACAGAACATGTTGCGATCACATCTGTGTCAATAAAGTTCATTTTCAGTTTACAGAATAAATTATTAAAGTTAAAGTATTTCTGTACAATTTAACTTAATTTACTCTCCAAAAAGAAGCTTCATCATAATGTATCTTATCTTCCCCACACAGCTGTGTGTGTGTGTGTGTGTGTGTGAGTGTGTGTGTGTGTGTGTGTGTGTGTGTGCATGACACTCTGTGGCCCTGAGGACATTTCCACGAACATAAAAAGCAATTAAAGGTCCTCAACCTTTAATGGTCTTGAAGGACTTCTGGAATCGATTCACCAGCCCTTTTCACACAGCATCTCCGCATTATCTCCGGAGCGGTGGTTCCGCAATTCTCCGCCGATGGTGATTCACACAGAGCGAAGCCTCTCCGCCTTCACGTGTGTGAGTCACACAGAAAGCCGGCGCTGCGGCTCCTAAAGAGGCGTGACAGTACACGTCGTGATGACGACGGTACACGTCGTGATGACGACAGTACACGTCGTGATGACGACAGTACACGTCGTGATGACGACAGTGCACGTCATGATGACGACGTCGGTGTTTCCCAGGTGTTCCCCCTGTTAATCTAAACCCGCGGACAGTTTATAATCACATGGATGCTGTTATAATGTGAAGTGATCTAGATTCTGACCCACCAAACATCCTGGAAAGTGACGGATTTCAGTTTTTCGCGCTAAATTACATAATTATACATAATCGCCATCAGTAAACAGGACGCTGTCTGACTCTGTCACTCGCGGGGACGGAGGCTGTTTTCTGGGGGAAAGTTCCCTGAAGTCTCGGTCAGGAGAGCTGACGGTCGCGGTGATTTATTTTCTTCACAAACACTCAGTGAATTAAAGTCTTTTGCTGATGACAGATGCTGTTTTTCGGGCACAAATGTAAGGAAGCGTCGGGAGGGCAGACAGGAGGGCAGACGCTTCTCCACGTACAGCTGCGGTATTTGTTTTCCTCATATAAGCTGCCAACGACAGTTACAGTTAATACGTAGGCGGATCAGAGCCGCAGCCAAATTCCCCCCTCTCCACATCTGAAACATTCACACAGGGGAGGATGCGGAGAATTGGCGCAGGATCCCTGCATGCAAACGGCCGTGTGAAAGAAGCGAATGACTTTCATGGACTCCCTGGATTCCCTCCAGCAGGAGGCGCTGCAGAGCTCAGTTTATCCACGAAGAAGAAGGTGAACACTGGATAAAATATCCATAAACAACTCAGACTGATTGTGATTAAACAACCTTTTCAGATTCTTTTGGCTTCATTGTAGCAAATTAAAACATCCGTTGATCTGATGATTTTAACGTCACCCAGCTGATTTATTCATCCGTCCACAAAACCTCAGTGAGAAAAACAGAAGTGAACAGTCAGCCCAACAGAAAGTTCTAGTGACCGAGCTGCACCAGCTGATCGATTAACTGATTTCTTCGCCAAATGATGATCGTTTCACTAATTTTCGCGATGTGACATTTTATACACAAATCAATCAAACTGAAACAACGAAATCAGATTATCAATCAAGAAGACAGACGACACGGAAAAATAAAAACAGTGATATTCCTGTGAAACTGTTGAAAAGTTGAAGATTAATTTATTAGGTTTGTTTCGATTAAAGTCTCGATGTTTGTCTGTAAACCTGTGTGTGTGTGTGTGTGTGTGTGTGTGTGTGTGTGTGTGTCTACAGCTGTATGAAGTCCTGCCGCAGGCCGTCCTGACTCCTGATTTGTTCCTTGGCGGTGCAGGTGTCCATGTGGACCTTCATGTGGACGTCTCGGGAGCGTTTCTCCTGGTAGCTCTTGCCACAGAGCCGGCAGCTGTAGGGTTTCTCTCCGCTGTGCGTCAGCAGGTGTTTCTTCAGGTCGTTCTTGGTGACGAACGCCTTCCAGCACAGGTGGCAGCTGAATGCTCGCTCCTTCTTGTGGAAGCGGATGTGCGTCTCCAGGTAACCTTTGGTGCTGAAGCTCTTGTTGCACAGGTTGCAGGTGAACGGCTTCTCCCCGGTGTGGGTTAGCATGTGGGCGTTCAGCCCTCCCACCTGCCTGAAGGCTTTCCCGCAGTTGCGGCACTGGAACGGCTTCTCTCCGGTGTGGATCCTCTTGTGGACCTCGAGGACGTGGACCGATGCCAGGCTCTTCCCGCAGGTCTCACAGGGGACGCGCTGGGCCGGTTTGTCTCCGGTGTGGTTTCTAATGTGCGTGGTTAGAGCACAGTTATCGATGAATGTCTTCCCACAGAACTCACAGATGTACGGTCGCTCGCCGCTGTGGATCCTCTTGTGGCGCCGCAGGGCACCAGGTCGAGGGAAAGACTTCCCGCAGATGCCACAGCGGTACGGTTTGACGCCGGTGTGACTCCTCATGTGCGTCTCGATGTTCTGGTAGGTTTTACCACAGATGTGACAGATCTTCCCAGCTTCTCTGTGGACCTGAAGGTGGTCCATCAGCGTCTCTGACGGCAGTAAACTTTCCCCACAGACACCGCAGGAAGACTCCGCTGAATGTGTCTTAGCATGTTTCCTCAGGCGACCTTTATTCTGAAAGGACTCACCACAAACTTTACAGCTGTGACAAATCGGCGTCGTCACCTTGGTGACAGTTTGAATCTTCTCTGTCTCAGGTGACAGACGCTTGGAGTCCTCGTCCTCATGGACGCCTGAGGAGTGACTCCTGCTGTGAGTCTTTAAGGCGCTGCTCTCGATGAACTTCTTCCCGCAGAGCGGACAGACGTGAGGCCGCTCGCCACCGTGCAGCTTCCTGTGGCGTCGCAGTGCTCCAGGTCGGGGGAAGCGTTTGTTGCAGATGCTGCAGCGGTACGGTTTGATCCCTGTGTGGCTCCTCATGTGTGTCTCCATGTTCTGGAAGCTCTTCCCACAGATGCTGCAGGTGCCGCTGGTCTCTCTGTGAGTCCTCAGGTGAGTCAGCAGGACGTCAGGTGAGTCCAGCGTCTGTCCACAGACGCCGCAGACACTCCGAGTGTCCCTGCAGTGCGTCTCAGCGTGTTTCCTCAGGAAGCCTCGGCTGTGGAAGGCGTCGCCGCAGACTCTGCAGCAGAGGGAGGACGAGCTCTGTCTCTGTACTCTCTGAGGTCTCTCTGGCTGCCCGTCCTCCTCGTCCTTGCTCTGGTCTCTGTCGTCCTTGTCATGCGCTTTCAGGTGATCCTGCAGCAGCTGGTTGCAGGTGAAGGTGAGTCCACAGACCGGACACACATCCGGGGTCCTCCGGCTGTGGATCTTCTTGTGTCTCCTCAGTGATCCTGGTCGGGGGAAGCTCTTGCTGCAGACGTCACAGCTGAAGGGTTTGACTCCGGTGTGACTCCTCATGTGCGTCTCCATGTTCTGAAACGTCTTCCCGCAGATGTCACACGTCCTGCCGCCGCCACCGGCATCTGTTTCTCTGTGAGCTCTGAGATGTTTGAAGAAACCGTCTGCAGACTCACAGCATTCCCCACAGACTCCACAGAGATGCTGCGGCTCGTCGGAGTGCGTCTCCACGTGTTTCAGCAGGTTTCCACTTTGACGGAAGCTCCTCCCACAGCTGATGCAGCGGTGACCTGCCGGCTGCTCCGATGGCGTCGCCTGCTGTCTGCGACCACCTCGTCCTTCTTCCATCCTATCAGCTTCTTTGTGACAGGAGGAGCTGTCGCTGCCCTGCCACTCATCGTCGCTCCCAGCTGATGAGGCATCTGAGGAGGCGCCACTGGGCGGGGCTGAGGGGAAGTGGGCGGGGTCAGCCTCAGATTGTGGGGGGTCGTCTGTGTCAGCAAAGGTCGCCCTGATGGAGTCTGGAAAAAATATGGAAACGGTCGTCAGCTGAATCACCTCACTGCCCCTGTTACTGCAGGAGGAGAACTCGGCTACTCGACAAACACTCGGTAAACATCCTGCTTCAAGCGTTTACAATAAAAGTACTGGGTGGAAAAATATCAGTATAGTTGATCATTAACCGACTGATCTGCTGATTATTTCATGTTGACTGGACAAACTAATTTTGTAATCAGTAACTAAAGCTGTTAGCTAAAAGTAACGGAGTACAAAAACACATGAGATTATAATACTTCAGTACACTCGAATTTGTAATTAGTTACTACAACTTACTCATCACACTCATGCTGTGACATCACAACCTCAGCCGTGACATCACAACACAGCTGTGACATCACGACCTCAGCTGTGACATCACAACACAGCTGTGACATCACGACCTCAGCTGTGATTGGCTGACACGCACGCAAAGTTTCCCTTTTGAACTACACTGGTAGACTGATCTCTGCCCTGTGATTGGTTGACCTGTAGTTGCCCAGCAACAGTCAGAGCGATGTGTCTCCAACATGGCGGCGTTGTGTCGGAGCTCACCTGTGCGGGTCAGCCGAACCACCGGGCTCAGCACGGCCTCCAGCAGCCGGCTCTGCCGCTCCAGCTGCCGCCGGTACTCCTCCACCTCCCGCTCCAGCAGCCCGACGATCCGCCCCGCCGCCGCCGCCAACCGCTCCGTGAGCAGCAGCCGCACCAGGGGCAGCAGGCGGCCCCCGGACACTCCGCTCCGCTTCTCCAGCAGCACCAGGACCTCCTCCGCCACCTGGGCCAGCTGTTCCGACACCGACTCCGTCAGGGCCCGGAGCCCGCAGCGCGGCGGGGCTTCTACCAGAGACATCCCGGTCCAGAGCTCCGTCTCCCGGCGACAGGAAGGAAAACAACACGAAACACTTCCGGGTCAACGAGTTCACGCCGAGGGGAGACAAAGAGAGCGTTACCCCTGCTGGACCGGAGGAGGTACTGATACTACAGTACGGTACCTGGACAGGTGTACTGATGCCTGCTGTGGGCCAGCGGTACAGCCAGTGTCGTCTTATCAAAACGTCGCTGGTTTGATTCCCCTGGTCTTCATAATGAAGTATCATTTAGCAAGATGTTGACAGACATATTGTGCTGGTCGGCACCATCACTGTGTGAATGTATCAATTACTACAAGTCTGATAAATGTCACAACGCCACGTTTTATTCTCTCAGTGAGAATATTAAATAACAGTTGGTTTAATCTGTCTGAATTGTAAAAGTGATAGATAGATAGATAGATTTATGAATTAATGAACAAATATATATATATATATATATAATGTGTATATGTATATAT
>CAEMYA010000477.1:275720-290122 GCA_903131615.1 Diplodus sargus | reverse complement strand
TGTGAACTCAGAGCTGAACCCTGTAATCAGATTACTCAGGATGGGTCACATGGAACGGCTCCTTGTCCAAATCCTGCTTTCTGGAAACTGGTGTCCCTCAAGGCTCAGTATTAGGACCGGTTCTGTTTACACCGTGCACTAGATCACTAGGCTCTGCAGTCACATCACAGCACTTATATAATGAAGGTCTCCTCGATAAATAGCAGCTACGATGCTCAGACGAACGTTTGAAAATTGTTTTTTCTTTCTCACTCCATCGATGGTGATTTCATGGTTTCTCTCTTGTGACAAATGTACTTATTGTAAGTCGCTCTGCACAAACTAAATGCCCTGAATGTGATGTAGTGTAATGTGATATCATGTACTGTGATATCATGTACTGTGATGTAAATGGGTGGTGGATTTGGGTCTGACTCGTTCTGCTCAGCTGATTGCAGGTGTGAACTGAGAACCAGCTGGTTGTGTTGGACATGAGCTCATCAGCAGGTCGTGTACAGATAAAATGTGGATTAAAGTCCCACGAGTATCAACTCATAGTAGTTTTTTGCTGTGAAATGTAATTTATTACTGTAACTTCTCTACTTTTATACATGAACTTATTGTTTCCTCAGGCTTCGACTCAGCATTTGGACGGTACTACATTTTTCTGACCCATAATGCATCAGTGAAATGACACCTGTGTCCAGTGGAAACTGAACTGACGGCTCCTCTCTCTCTTACATCAGGTGAAGTTTCCTCACACCTGGCTGCTTGTTTCTTTAGACAGATCTGGCAACCCTGGCTCCAAACAGGCCTCCCGTCTGCCTCTCAGCTGTCTGCAGCCTGAAGACACTCTGACGGAACCGGAAGTCTTTTCAGCTCTTTAAGTTTCCCTAATGGACCCAGAGCCCAGACTGAGATCAGGACGTGGAGGAGACACAGAGCCTCCCGTGTTGGCTCACCGGAGCTAGCTGCTGCGGCTAACGGGCTGTGTGTGAACTGCTGAGCTAACGTTAGCTTAGCATCATTAGCAGAGCGGTAAACGGCAGAACCGGAACCAACCTTCAGCTCGAGGCTTCGCTTCAGCTTTTATCTGGACGTGCAGCACTTTGAGCTCTGAGTCCATCTCGGATCGATTACAGGTGAAAATATCGATCAACGGCAGCTTCGCCCCGCTGAACGCTCGCGATGGTACGGCAGGTCGACATCAACACTTCCGGGGCCGTATTTCAAAATAAAATCATCTCCGAGCAACGCCGCAGGTTTAAAGCTCAGCTGTGATCTCATATCAAACATCCAACGTGTGTGTGTGTGTGTGTGTGTGTGTGTGTGTGTGTGTGTGTGTGTGTGTGTGTGTGTGTGTGTATTCAGGCTTCAGATGAATAAAGAAGAATAAACACAGATTGTATCAATATGTTTATGTTGTGCGGATGGTTCTTAAAACAACAACAACAATAAGAATAATGACAACATGTTGCCGGTTCCTCTCTAAAAACACTCATTACGGCGCGCAGGTGGTCGAGCGCATGTCATAAACGCAGCTGACCCGGTTCGAATCCCGGCCGGCGGTCCTGCTGCAGGTCTCACTTCCCTCTCTCTCCCATGTTTCCTATCTACTGCTTAATAAAGCTGTCTATGCCAAAAGTAATCTTAAAAAACAATCATTACGCTCATTCGTCTTATTGTGGAGGACGTAGCGGAAGTTGTGTCTTGGTTTCCGGGTCTCAGCTCTTCCCTGCCGGACACAGTTAGCATGTGTGCTAACGTGCTACAGCCGGTTCGCTGAGCTGGTGTGTCCGGATCTTCGTCCTTTTCGGATCCTGAAATGTTCATCTCACTGCAGATTGATAAAGATTGATTCAAACGGAAGCTCGAGACGTTCTGATTAGACGTTTGGAGACAACAACAACAACAACAACAACAACAACAACAGCCGGACATGGAGAGCAGATGAGTCCGGCAGGAAGTCCTGGACGTGTTTAAAGGCTGCAGAGGTGCAGGGAGCAGGTGGGTCCAGTTCTGCTGCCCGGCCGGAACACGTCCACCGCTCTGCTGATGTCACAGGACGCTTTATGCTAAGCTAACGTTAGATAAACCAGCCACACTGCCGTTAGCCGCAGCTAGCTCCTGCTAAAGTGTCATGTAGTTATTTGTTACTGATCAGTTTGTTCTAGTTCGGATTGTCAAGAGTCTCAGGACTGTCGGCACCACAGGCCCAGTCAGGACTTCAGAACCAGAGCAGAAGTTCTGTGACTGGAGCTGCAGGTGATTTAGATTGAATCACCGTTAATTATGCTGTTTTAATAAATCAAATGATCAAACACAAATTTAAAAACGTCGTTCGGTGCAGCGACGCGAAATCAAACATAATCAACAGAAATCAGACAAACTGCAGATTAAATGTTCTGCTGATCATCAGAGTCTCGACAGTTTCACAGTATTTAAATGTTCCTCGTTGTATTTAAATTGTGTTGTTGGTCTCAACTCATAATGTGATGTTGATCCTTCAGCCGATATTAAGACTCACATCAAACAGCTCAGGGTTTAATTTCTTTGGGTCTTTGGAGAATGAAAATGAATGAAATAATCTGACTGAGTCTTTAAAGTTTTCTAACCTGGTTCTGTGTTTGTGAAGGAACCTCAGCGTTGGATCAGCGTGTCCTGAGGTAACAATCATTGAGTTGTACATCATGTTTACTATGTACGTTATAAAGGAAGATATCAGAAGTCTGAATTATAGAAATTGTATATTATGTTGTTTTTTAAGATGCCAAAGAAGAAGGAAGGATTCAGAATGAGCCCGTTCCCTCAAGAAGCTGCGCCGACAGACACCAGAGGTAGTGAAACGTCTTTAACACAGCAGCTTTAACACTGGTGGACCTGGTGGACCTGGTGGACCTGGTGGGATCAGCGTGTCCCTCCAGATGTTGTGTTTCTGTGACCACTGCTGCATCCTTCGACCTGCGAGTGAACGCTGACTGAACACGTTCACATTAAAGTTCCTCTTGAACGCAGCTAACGATTCTGCTCTGTAGATGTTCTTGAACGCCGTGTCACACCAGAGTGTTCATGCCTCTGTGGTGCAGCCAGGATCATCAGGATCATCAGGATCAATAGGATCAGTGTGTCCCATAGATTCAGAGGAACATGCAGGAACATGCAGGAACATGCAGGACATACTGCTACTCCGGTGGGTCCAAGGTGTCTGGAGCAAACTGAGTATTATTTATTGACATTTATTGATCAGAGTGATCAATCATCAGTCAGGATCAGCAGGGTGGCTGATGAATGTCGGGCCCTCTGTCTCTCTCCTTGAAGGTCCCTTCACCTGCCTGTCGACTCGTCTCTGAATGTTCTTGTGAGGTTCACAGATCATGTGCCAAAATATTTAGACACTGAAGAGCAGAAAGCACAAAACTCTCATCATGAATCTGTCTGCAGGCGTCACTGCGTTCCATCAGCACTTCCTCTTTTTAAAATCTCATTTACAATCCTGTATAATCTGTCAACTGGTGATTTTTGAGTAACATCAGTGGGAAATAAAAGAAGGACAGGACAGATAACTAAATCATTAAATATTACTCAAAATGTATTTGGTAGTGACGAAGGCAGTGGATCAGATCTTAAAGGAGCCGGTTCCAATGTGAGGTCCGGATTGTGTTCCGGCAGGATCTGAAACAAATTAAGGAACATGTTGTCGATGAGCAGCGCAGACTGTCACTGAGAACAGCTGATCAACAAGATTACTGACATCCAACGGGGTCAAAGGTTTTCAGTTTGATTTGAAACAGTTTCAGGAGTTTTATCATTTGACGCCTTCAAACCGTCGAGGCCGATCAGAACACTTCTCTCATTATCGCTCATAGTTTTCTATAATGTGTGTTTGTGTTCCAGAGCGTCCTGCAGACGTCCAGCAGCTGTCGGTGAGTGAAGCAGAGGTTCCCCCTGAGCAACAGGAGTGGACCTCCAGTCTGGACCAGGAGGAACCAGAACTCCCACACATTAAAGAGGAACAGGAGGATCTCTGGACCGATCGGGAGGAGGATGATGCCACCAGGTTCACATTGCGGGATCTTAAAGACTTATTCAAACAGCGACTGCTCACTGCGACTCGAGAAGATCTGATTGGACATTTTGAGACGACAGTATGTGGATATGAAAAGGAGATCGACCGGCAACAGAAACTGCTGGATGTGGTTCTGAAGCCTGAAATAAAGCTGCGAAGAGCAGGTTGGTTTCCTTCTTCTGCTGGAAACACGTTTACTGCTCTGCCAATGTTACAGCGGGCTGATGCTAAGCTAATGTTAGCTAATCCATCCACTCTCTGTCTGTTAGCCGCAGCTAGCTCCGGTGGCTAATAAGGGCTTCATCGAACAATCAGTTAATCAATCTGTTATATTTTCTTCTTTCATTTATTGTTTAAATTAATTTACCGCAGATATGTTTTTAAAACAGGTAATTTATATTTCAACATTTTATTCAGTCATCAACAAACGAATAGACAAAGTGCACTGAGGACATTTTTCCTGCAGCCCAGTCTGGTAATCTGACTAATATATTATGTTTGAATGAACAAAAAGTAAACAGGACTCAGTGTTTCCACACATTGACGAGACTGGCGGCCGCCATAGTCTACATGTGGAATGTGAAAAAATATTTCTGCCTTTGCAACAAATACCGACGTTTCAGTCTCTTTTGTTTGCATTATTTTGAATGACTTCAGTTCTGCTGAATTAGTGAAAAATAATATGAAGCTGTTTTCGAACCTGGAGCAGTGCGCTTCACACACACACACACACACACACACACACACACACACACACACACGGTGACAGATGGTGGGTCGGTGTGCCGCCATGAATTAGTTACAAAATGACAAAAATGTCATCTATGACTGACTGTTACAGTGAGTTAAAGAGTATCAGAAACATCGAGTTTGTTATTGTAAATTCACAAAAAATCAGATTTCACGTAAAACCGTTGGCATAAATAAATCCAGTGTGAGAGAAAGGAAATATTTCACCGTCGTCTTCCACCGCAGTCCTCGACGTTAACTAGCATGTTGGATATTTTGCAAACCCGCCGTACTCAAAACAGCATCCAACCTGTTTTCCAACAGTAGCACAAATTACATTCAGCACCCGAGCCGACCCGCTATAAATTGATACTGACACCCGACCTGCACCCGAAGGAAAATTAGACGGACGCAATTTTGAAAAATGAAAGTAAGCCAGCGTGGGAAATGGAGTTCTGGGAGGGCGCAGACACACGTGAATGAGCTCATATGGAATATAAATGCTCATCATTTTGAAATGCAGGCGTATTTTTGTAGATGTGTAATAATGATTTTTTTTTTTTTTTTANNNGAAAATGGAAATCACAAAAGCCGACCCGCGCTCTCCAGGCGTCCGACCCGATCCACACCCGTGTCCGACACAGTACATTATTTTTCGCCCGTTTCATCCAAATTGTGCGGGTCACCCGTCGGGTACCCGAACCTGTGCAGGACTCTGGCTTAGATAACTGCTCTCTTGAAACAAATAATAAAGAGTAGTATTTCTGAACAATCGTAGATGAATCTTCATTCCAAGCCCGGTTCATGAGTTCATGATGGCTGTGTGAGAGCATTATAAAAAAAAATGAAATACCCGAAGTAGCCTATGACATAAGTATAAATATTACAGTATCATGAAATGTGATAACAGGAACGTAGCCACGAAGGCACTGTTAAACGTAGCTACGCCGTCGCCGCAGAAGCATAAATCAGGCTTTACAGCAAGCTGATCCGCGGGGTTCCCAACACGTCACACACACGGACCATGGACTGACACTCCCACACTGCTGCATCCAATGTGAATCCAGCTGCCCGTTGTAGTTAAAGAGGCAACAGCTGCTGGCTCACTGTGAAGCCTCTGTCTGTTGTCTGATGTTAAATTAATTAGATTTGTTAATTTCTCGTTTGTCTGAGTTGATATAACTTTATACTGCGATGTCATGCTACAGTGCATTTCATAGGAATTAAACTGAAAAGCTGTTTATGGTCATCCAGCAAATTATGACCTGAAGCTAATTGTGTAAAAATCTAATTATCACCATGTCGAGCTTGTCTTTAACATAAACTCATAGTTTTCTATAATGTGTGTTTGTGTTCCAGAGCGTCCTGCAGACGTCCAGCAGCTGTCAGTGAGTGAAGCAGAGGTTCCCCCTGAGCAACAGGAGTGGACCTCCAGTCTGGACCAGGAGGAACCAGAACTCCCACACATTAAAGAGGAACAGGAGGAACTCTGGACCAATCGGGAGGAGGATGATGCCACCAGGTTCACATTGCAGGATCTTAAAGACTTATTCAAACAGCGACTGCTCACTGCGACTCGAGAAGATCTGATTGGACATTTTGAGACGACAGTATGTGGATATGAAAAGGAGATCGACCGGCAACAGAAACTGCTGGATGTGGTTTTGAAGCCTGAAATAAAGCTGCGAAGAGCAGGTTGGTTTCCTTTCTGCTGCTGGAGACACGTTTACTGCTCTGCCAATGTTACAGGGAGGTGATGCTAAGCTAATATTGGCTGAATTATTTATACTCTGCGAGGAGCAGTTCGCTAAGTTTCTTTTTGTTTGTGGACTTCGTGTTGTGTATCGATCACTCAGTAAGACTTAATACTGTAGAAGACATCCTTCGTGTGTCTCGCAGTTTTTTTTGTCAAATTATTTCCTGTTAGAAAATAAAAATCCAATATCACTGTCGAGCTTCACTCCATGGTTTTATTTCATGTCTGTTTTATTTCATGTCTGTTTGTGTTCTCTGCAGACATCCAGCAGCTGTTGGTGAGTAAAGAAGAGGTTCCTCCTGAGCAGCTGCAGTGGAGCTCCATCCTGGACCAGGAGGAACCAGAACCTCCACACATTAAAGAGGAACAAGACGAACTCTGGATCAATCAGGAGGAGGATGATGTCACCAGGTTCATCTTCTCTGCTGTCCCTGTGAAGAGTGAACATGATGATGAGGAGAAACCTCAGTCCTCACAGATGGAGAAGCTGAATGAAGAGTTCTGTGGAGGACCAGAACCAGCCAGGAACTCAGGTCCAGGTCATGAGACTGACGACAAGACTGACGACTCTTCTGAGACTGAAGTCAGTGATGATGATGAAAACATCAACGAAGCTCATTTAGGTTTAAACCCTCTGAAAAATACTCAAAATGATTCCCATGAGAAACCATCACGCTGCTCTGAGTGCGGGAAAGTATTTAATAAAAACTCACATCTGAACAGACACATGAGGATTCACACAGGAGAGAAACCGTTCAGTTGTTCATATTGTGGCAGAAGATTCGGCCAGAAGGAACATCTGCAGAAACATTTGAAATGCCACACAGGAGAAAAACCTTACAGTTGTTCAGTTTGTAGTAAATGTTTTTCTCAGTCTGAACATTTACAGTTACACATGAGAACGCACACGGGAGAGAAACGGTACATCTGTAGAGTCTGTGACCAAAGATTCATCTGGCCTAATCAACTCAAAAGACACAAGTGTGTTGTTGAGTCCTCACAGCTTCATCAGAGTCGTACTGAACAGATGGAGACAGAAGCTGACAGAGAGGACTGTGGAGGACCAGAACCAGCCAGGACCTCTGACCCAGATCAACATTTACAACTTGAGACTGAAGACAGGACTGAAGTCTGTGATGATGTTAGAAGGAGCACAGAAGCTCATTTACGTTTAAACTTTGAGAAAATTAATGGGTTTAATTCTTGTGAGAAACCATTTAGCTGCTCTGTCTGCAGTAAAGGATTTAACCAGATCTCACATATGAAGAGACACATGAGAATTCACACAGGAAAGAAAACATTAAGTTGTTCAGTTTGTGGTAAAAGATTTGGCCAGAATTCACATCTAGAGAAACATTTGAGATGCCACACAGGAGAAAAATCTTACAGCTGTTGGTCTTGTAATAAATGTTTTACACAATCTGAACATTTACAGAAACACATGAGAACACACAAAGGAGAGAAACCGCTCGGCTGCAGAGTCTGTGGCCAAAGATTCACTCGGCCTCATCAACTCCAATCACACAAGTGTGTCAGTGAGTCTTCACAGCTTCATCAAAAACAAACTGAGACAGAAGCTGATGGAGAGGACTGTGGGGGACCAGAACCAGCCAGGAACTTTGATCCAGATCAAAGTTTAAAACCTGAGTCTGACAACAGGACTGAAGATGGGGTTTCTGACTTTTCTGAGTCTGATAGTGAGAACGATGATAAAGACTGGAAGGATCCTGAGAGGAAACGTTGTCGCTGCTCTGTGTGTGGTAAAACATTTAAACATCGAGGAAATCTTAATACACATCTGAGAACTCACACAGGAGTGAAACCATTCAGTTGCTCTGTGTGCAGCAAAACGTTTTCTCAAAAATCCGGTCTGGACTACCATTTGAGGATTCACACAGGAGAGAAACCATTCAGCTGCTCAGTTTGTGGCAACACTTACAGAAACAAAGGAACTCTGAATTACCACATGGCGAGCCACACCGGGGTCAAACCGTTCAGCTGTAGCGACTGTGGCAAAAGATTCAGGGGGACGTCGCAGCTTAAAATTCACAAGTGTGATGATGAGTCGTCACCGATCCACAGAAACCACAGACGCACAAAACCACTGACCTGTTCTGAATGTAACATAACGTTTCCCAACAACTACGTCCTGATGACACATATAAGAGCACACAAAGGCAAGAAACTCTTTACTTGCACAATTTGTGGCACAACACGACAGTACAGTTCCCATCTAGAGATCCACATGAGAACCCATACAGGAGAGAAACCCTACAGCTGCTCTGTCTGCGGTAAAAGATTTTCACAAAGAGGAATCATGACGCAACACATGGCTGTCCACTCAGGGGTGAAACCGTTCAGCTGCAGTGACTGTGGGAGAGAATTCTTTTGGCAATTTCAGATTAAAAAACACAAGTGTCTTGCCAAGTCCTCACAGCAAAGACACACTGGTCCTAATGGAAAGAACTGTGGAGGATCAGAACCAGGCCGATACTTGAACCTGTACAGACGTGTAAAACCAGATGATGAGAAAGACAAGTTGTCTTCAGAAAATGATGACAGTGTTGACCTTGACTTTTGGAAAGAGACCCGGCAACATCAGTCAGGTTTCACCTACTGCAGGAAAAATCAGAGAGATAAAGTATCTGAGAACGGAGGCTGTGACACTGGAGAGAAACCTCTCGGCTGCTCTGATGACAGAGCTGCAACTGTACCAAAGACCAATGACAGTGTTGACATAGATCTCTGTAAACAGACCAGGCAGCATCTGTCAGGTTTAAACCAGCTAAAGAATGAGGACGTCTCTGTGAGTGATAAAGGATTTAATACTGCTAAGAAAACATCCAACGCCTCGTTTAGCTGCTTATTTTGTGGGAAAGGATTTGCAACAGGAGGATATCTTACAAGACACATTTCCATCCACGTTGGAGAGAAACGACTAAGTTGCATCGTTTGTGAGAAAACATTCACTTCAGAGTCGGCGCTTATAAGCCACGAATGTGTTGAAGAGTCTTCACAGCTTGATCAGAGCCAGACTGCAGAGCACATTTCTGCCAATAAATCATTTATCTGCTCTCAGTGCGGGAAAGGATTTAGCCGTAAGCACAATCTACAGGTACACATGAGAATTCACACCGGAGAGAAACCATTCGGCTGCTCAGTTTGTGGAAAAGTATTTTCCAGGAGTGAAAGTTTAAGTTTTCACATGATGTGTCACACAGGGGAAAAGCCTTTCCACTGTTCGGTCTGTAACACAGGTTTTATAGACAGTGAATCTTTAGTCAAACACATGAGAATCCACACGAGACAAACGCAGTTCAGTTGCTCGGTTTGTGGGAAAGAATTCGCTTGGAGAAGATATCTGACGAAACATATGGAAGTCCACGCAAAGGAGAAAATCTACAGGTGCAGCATTTGTGACGAAAGATTCACCCAGATTTCTGAACTTCATCACCACCAGTGTGATGGAGAATCATCACAGATTCATGACAGAGACACTGAGAACAAACAGACAGAACCTACAGTCAGAACCCCAACTGAACTGATGGAGACAGAAGCTGATGGAGAGGACTGCGGAAGACCAGGTCCTGCCAGGAACTCTGATCCAGAGCGACATTTACAACCTGAGATTGCAGACAAGTCTGATGACTCTCCTGAGTCTGAGACTGATAACTGGAAGCAGACAAGAGAACCTCAGTTCAAACATGAAGTTCCTCAAAGAGATTCAGTCGGTACGACTGACAGGAAACTCTTCAGCTGCTCTGAGTGTGGGAACACTTTTTATAACAGTCACCTTCTGATGATCCACATAAAAACTCATACAGAAGAGATGGTGTTAAGTGGCTCAGTGTGTGTCAATCAATTTACTGAAAGAGGAAGTCCAAGTCAAACCTGTACAGTCCATGATGAGGTCCACAGAGGGACGAGGCGGGAGGATTCAGAGACCCCACGTATTAAAGAGGAACCACAGGAACTCTGGATCAATCAGGAGGAGGATGATATCACCAGCTTTACATTCACTCCTGTCCCTGTGAAGAGTGACGACGATGATGAAGAAGAGAAGCCTCAGTCCTCACAGCTTCAAAAACATACTGAAGAGGACAATGGAGGACCTGAACCAGCTCAGAACTCAGATCCAGAAAGACATTTACAACCTGAGACCGACGACAGTGTTGACAGTGATTTCTGGAAGGAGACCAGAGAACGTCCGGCAGGTTTGACCTCTTTAGGAAATGATGAAATCTGTGAAAGTGTTGCACGATGTGATTCTGATAATAAGGCGCTAGAGTCTGAACCTGAGAGTGACGACAGCGTCGACAGTGACTTTTGGAAAGACAACAAAAAACCTCAGGAAACTTGTAGGAAACCACACAGCTGCTCCGAGTGTGGTAAAAGGTTCCTCCATGTTCATCATCTGAAGAACCACATGAGGTTTCATGTTAGACAGAAAGCTCCGTTCTTTTGTTCTGTCTGTGGTCAGGAGTGTCTTTACAAGTCCCACCTGAAGATCCACATGAGGACTCACACAGGAGAGAAGCCATTCCCCTGCCCAGTCTGCGGGAAACGATATGCACACAAGGCGAGTATGCAGTCGCACATGTCCGTCCACACTGCGAACAAACAATACACCTGCCAAGCCTGCAACAAAAGCTTTGGTTGGTATACAGAACTTAAATACCATCAATGTGTCGGCCTGTCTGACTGCAGAGAAACCACGTAGCTGCACACAAAAGGATTCATGGTACACCAGCTCACCGTCGCCTCTCGGCACACCGTCGCCTCCCGGCTCACCGTCGCCTCCCGGTCTCTTTAAGGCGCGTGCACCTTGTCTGGATGAAAACAAGTGGATGAAACAACGGCTTTGAGGCGTCCATCTCCTGGAAGAGATTCCACGTTAAGCCATGTTACTTGGCTCGTTATCGCCAGCGGGAAGACGACGAAGTCGGCCCGAGCTGTCGGTTCAGTAGACCGGCTGCTGCCTCTGAGACGAGCCTGTAGCATGGATGTAGCCTGCTAGCTCCTGGTCGCTGCTCCCTCTGTATTTCTCCTAAAACAAACGTCGGAGCAAATTTCCTAGCAGGCGATATCTGGATAAACTGACCACAGACTGGGGATTTAACAGTGACTTTCTCACATGAAAACCTTTTATCAGCTAGCGGACTTTATGCCTGGTTGTGATGCTGGCCGTGTGTGTTTTGAACGTTGTTTCAAACTATGTGCGTTTGCTTGAACATCTTTTAAATACATATTGCCACTTAATATGTTTTATGTAGCCGGTGGCATTTTTAAGCTTCGTGTGTGTTATTGGACAGAAAGAGCAGCGCTGCCTCGGAACACAGCCTACGTACAGAAAACACATTTACATCAATAAATAAATGTTTTTGCGAGGTTCATCTGATGGACATCTAGGGACAGATTCACTAAGGCTTGCACAGCTTTTGCTCATGCTAAACCTGCACAGGCTGAGCAATCTGCCCCTCTGTTTGTCTTTGAAGACCCTCTTCACATGTTTCAAAACCAAACACAGAGACAGATTCTGCAGGTTTAACACGAGCAGAAGCTGTGCAAACCTGAGTAAACCTGGACCCTATAGGCTCATGCTAAAACTGACTGTAAATTCACCTTTAAAATGTTTTTTATTTATTTCCCCCGGACCCCCCGAGGTGGTCGGTATCTTGTCACCTTTTTTACCCCTGATGAGTTTGCACCCCTGTTCATCATCTAATCTGCAACAAACCAAACCAACAAACACTGTAACTTGCAAATTTCCTGGTATGAAAGACAGAAACCTTGTGTGTGTTTTCTTCAAGTGCTGATTTTGTAAATCACATGTTGTTAAATGAGTTCAGACCTGAAACAACAGTCAGAATCTAAAGAACTTCTGTTTACTGTAATTTATGTCAGAATCAAGCAGCAAATGTTTTTGTTGTCTTTGTTTCCACGACTGAAACTGCAGATTTTCATTTTATTTCTTTAGACAAAGAAGTTAATATGTTTTTGATGGCAGTGAAGAGACTTTAAACCCAGACTCTTGTTCAGTCCGTGTTCTGGATGTGTTTTAGACATTGATGATGTTCCTGTTGGACTCACAGCTGAGTGGACTTCATCATCCGTGTGTTTTATCTTAAATATTGTATCATCACATTATTTTATATGCTGTTGAATCAGGATCTCTTCCTGCATGATAATAAAACTATGAAGTTAAACAAAGCTGTTAATAACATTCATTATCACACAGCATGTTGCCTAAACACAGTCAGCTCAGTGGACAGACTGAAACCAAACTCCTGAACCTGAACCTGAACCTGAGGCTGAACCCGAACCCGTCACACTCATTAAGCAGGTCTGGATTCTGTTTCAATCGATTTTCGACCGATATGGATTTTTTAAGGCCGTTACCGATTTTGCTCAGCTGATAACTGATACGGACTGCTGATTCTCTTGAGCCGATATTTGGAGCCGATAATACTTTTGCTCCCTCAATTTACATCATGAAAATTACAAATGTTACAAGTCTCAAGTTTTTAAAAAAAGGAACATTTCTTGAAATTAAAACCGGTGAGGTAGAACACGAACAGGTAAACAGTATCTAACAGACATTAAGAACAGGTGAGGCAGAGCAGTGAGATGCTGCCACACTGGATGGTTTTCTGCTCTGCCATTTCTTTAAAAAGAATAAACAAAAACACAGATCAGTGTCAATCTTGTGCAATCATCTCACGTTCATACCACCCACATCATGTGTGCGTCACATGGACGGCTGCATGTGGTAAACTGTGTAACTGTGAGAGGTTCCACATGCACAACACAGACGTGATGATGCTTTGTTTGCTGATATAATCAGGTCGTCACAAAATGTCTTTTGTCAACACATTTAAATAATGTAAGCAAACAATAAACAATAAATAAATAAGTAGCCATTGAAATAAAGTGCTTGATTTGTAATTTAAGACTGCCATGGCTTCAGTTTTCTACATAAAGTAAGATGAGTGTGTCTTGGGCTGCTGTGCCACCTAATCTGCAGAGACAACACGAGCAGGTCTGAACCAAAATGTAAAAGAAGCTGCCAGAATGAACCCAGAACAGAAATCAGCAGAGGAAAACAACGTGATGTCAGATGCGCATTAAGCAACAAACTGTTCAAGTTTCTCTTCTAAATTTCATCAACATTATAAAGTATAAAACTGATTCTCAAAGTTTTGAAAGCTCTCCTCCAGTCGGCGCAGCACTCTCATACATCGCGCGCGCGCGCACACACACACACACACTTCTGTTTGGTAGCTGACGCTGACTGAAAAACGTAACTGGACTGCTAATGCTAACTGTGCACGCGGCTCTAAACACCAAAAATGATAAACGTTAACACACATTAATATTCAACCACGTATAAAACATGTCTCTCATCACTGAATCATCACTGAAGCTCTTCTTGAGGGGGGTCGATATCACCGCGATGGCAGAGGAACTCTGCCTCGCTGCAAGTGGGGAGAGAAACACACACACACCTTCAGTCCTCCAGCCAGGTGGTCGCTAAATAAACCTTCTGTAACACCACGGAACCACGCCAGCATTACGTAATCCTATGACCAGGGTTCGTAACAGCTACATAAAGCCACAATGGCGAGGCATTTTGTATTCCTGTTTACCATTTGGACCCACAAACTTGCTTGGCTATAGTTTCAAGCGAAACATACAGAGCGTGCATTTGGCATTCATGTTTCCACCTTCAATGTGTATGGCAATATTTCAGCTAAATTAAACAGTTAAAGATGCTTTGAAAGTTTAAAACTTACCGTTGTGCTGAGGAGCAGGCTTCCAGCACTCTCCTAGTGTGTGTGTGTGTGTGTGTGTGTGTGTGGGGGGGGGGGGGGG
>CAEMYA010000477.1:238009-269731 GCA_903131615.1 Diplodus sargus | reverse complement strand
GAGGAGCATGCAGCAGTTAACGGACGAGAGGAGGAGCATGCAGCGGTTAACAGACAAGAGGAGGAGCATGCAGCAGTTAACAGACAAGAGGAGGAGCATGCAGCAGTTAACAGATGAGAGGAGGAGCATGCAGCGGTTAACAGACGAGAGGAGGAGCATGCAGCAGTTTACAGACGTGAGGAGAAGCATGCAGCGGTTAACAGACGAGAATGAATCTGTTTTCACGTCTCTCCGGTGAAGTCTTCGTCTTCTTGTGCGTTTATTGTGAATCTTTATTCCTTTGCTGCTCTTTATCTTGTCATCTGTTCCGAACAGTGTTGAAGGTAACTTCTTACAAAGTAATCCATTTGAGTAGTCAGATTACTTTTTACCTGTACTGACCGTGTTCTTGTTCTGACTCGCCTGTAACTCTGTTCACTGTTTGTTCTGTAATATCGTTTTCTGCTTCTGCTCGTTTGTCTGCAGAACCAGCAGACGGACATTAATCAGACTTCCTCTGACAGCTGGAGGATTTCTACTGCTTTGACTGCAGTGACTCTGTAAGTACAGAATCTGTAATCTGATCAACAATCAATGTTTGAGTCTCTGATCAGTTCACCTGCACGCTGAACCTGTTGTTGTTCGTTTAACTCTTATTCATATTGTCTTCAATACGTAATAACTGTTGACGTCACAAGTCCAGCCGGTAAAAATACAATGACACGCTGAACGTTAAATTACCGTAAAGTGGAGAATAGAGTCGCACTGCTGTCGCAGCAGCGGCCGGTTCGGTCCCCGCAGTCAGCCGCTGCTTCACCAACAGGCTCAGCATTTCAACTTCAGACATTTTCACAAATGACAAAATACTCCGTCACCAACACCGTCTGCTCTCCATCACACACTCGCTCTGTTCACAGCTAGCATGCTAAGCTAACGTGTGTAGCTTTGTAGGCTCGCCAGAGGAGAACCATCCAGAACACACGTGAACAGCACAAAGTCCAGTCACACACGGTGATCGGAACACAGAGGTTCTGGTGGAGCAGCGCTGCTCAGTGGACACACACGGACTCTGGACGCCATGTTGATCAAAAGAGAGATAAATCACTTCCGGGACAGAATACGTCGTCGCGGAGTTTCAAAATAAAGGTCAGTTGTTGGCACAGAGCTCAAAGGTTCATTGTTGAACTTTGAATCAGGAGCTGATATAATCAATAAAAACAAAAGAGCTAAAAACTAAATACTTAGTTCACAGAGAACTGTGGACACACTGATGGAATGTAACTAAGTACTTTTACTCAACTAATCTACTGAAGGACTATTTATTTTGAGGTAATTACAACTGTGTCCATATCACTGCACCAGTGGTACCTTCAACAGAACAGAGCGGTCCCTGAACACCGGCTCTGGTCCAAACGTCAGTAACGTCCTCTAACACCAACACGGCTGCTGTGTGACGTGTTCTCACTCCTCAACACAGGAAGTCATC
The DNA here is from genome assembly GCA_903131615.1 of Diplodus sargus. Classification (NCBI taxonomy): domain Eukaryota; kingdom Metazoa; phylum Chordata; class Actinopteri; order Spariformes; family Sparidae; genus Diplodus; species Diplodus sargus. The sequence goes on along the minus strand of CAEMYA010000477.1, from coordinate 268,266 downwards.
TGTGTTTACGTTTACAGAGATCAGCTGTTTATTTGTTTACATAAAGATCATTGTAACTTCTGACATGTTTACAGACAACAGAATAAACATCACAGTGAAGGTTTGTCAACAACAGCTGTGAAAAAAACTCACAACATCCCAGTGATCGGACCGACCGGGTCATGTGACACCTGCTGATCAACATGTGGATCAGAACCAACAGTCTCACTCTGTGGAGTATTAGATATCAGAACCCTGCGTCAAAAAAGTGTTGGTACATTTTGTGTGTGTGTGTGTGTGTGTGAAGCACTGAAGGACTATAACTGGTGGAAATGATCATGTGATGACTGTTGGACCTGATGTTCTGAATTGGGCCTGATGTTCTGTATTGGACCTGCATGCTGTCATCAGGTGTTTCTACTTTTATTCTTCTTCTCTGGTTTATTTTACGTCTTTTGTCCTTTTCCAGTTTGTATCAAAGGTTTTGTGTCTTTGGGCCGTTTGAGTCGTTTCTTTGTAGTAAAGTTCTTTAAAGTTTCACATTATTTCAGTTCTGTTCTGGTCTGAACCCGAACCTTCATCTCTGAAGTTCTTCATGTTTTCATTTTATTTCATCTTTAATATGAAGAAAAAAAATAAACAGCAGCACGTTCGATCGATCAGTTTGATTTATGTTGAAATTCTGATTAAGAGAAATCAATCAAAACTAGGGGTGGGTATCGGCAAGAACCTCACGATACGATACGTATCACGATACGTATCACGATATCACGATATTGCGACATAAATAAAGATGAAAACACAAATACCTGTATATGTACATCAGATGATATTGATCAGAGGACAAATTAAGTCAAAACTATTTCATTCAAAACAGCCTCTCCATTTTATTAATTCCCATGAAGTTTCCGGGCAGTAATATTCTCTTTGTCCAGCTCGTTGTTCTTGCTATCTCTCTTAACTTTGAAGCCAAAGTGCTTCCAAACGTCAACTTTAAATTGCGGAGGCGTTGTTAACCTCTCTTCTGTAGTAGAGAGACCTCAGCCGCTCTCTCTACTACAGAAATGCACCCGCCGCACAGCAGAGTCGCTCTTCGGCGATATATCGATATTTGGAGTTGAAAAATCGATATTGTATTGGGCGGCAAAGTATCGCGATATATTGCCGTATCGATATTTTTGCCCACCACTAATCAAAACTATTTAAAACCCTCAAATATCTGATGGGTCATCAGCTGTTATTGATCCAGTCCAGGAGTTCAGTGCTGTAGAACTTTCCTGATCAGCTTTGAATTGGATCAAATCAAACGGGTCTGTAACACATTTCAGTCAAACAAAACACAACAACAACCATCAGAATCTGTTCAGACACATGATATTTTGATCAAACCCTTTCTGGACCATTTTCTAACTTTCAGTTTGGATCCAAAAATACTTTTTCAGGACTCGGTTCTGGTCCTGCAAAGAACTCTCCATCAGCTTCTGTCTCCATCTGTGAGGACTGAGGTTTCTCTTCATCGTCCTCACTCTTCACAGGGACGGCAGTGAAGGTGAACCTGGTGACATCATCTGACTCCTGATTGGTCCAGAGTTACTGTCCCTCTTTACTGTGTTGGTTCTGGTGAAGTTGTGACGGATCAGGACGATCACACTCGTGCGTTTGGTCGCCGGCGCTGCAGCTCGGGTGTTTCTCTCCTGTGTGCACGGCCGTGTGTCGGGTCAGTTGAGCCTTTTGAACGAATCTTTTACCACAAACTGAGCAACAGAACCGTTTCTCTCCCGTGTGAGTTCTGATGTGGACGGTGAGACTTTGTTTCCGGTTGAATTGTTTACCACATTCAGAGCAGCTGAATGGTTTCTCTTCGGTGTGACAGGCCATGTGGAGCTCTAAACTACACTTCCTAGTAAAGCTTTTACCGCAGACGGAACAGTAGAACGGCGTCTCTCCTGTGTGTGTGGCCATGTGTCGGGTCAGGTCCGCGTTACGAATAAATCTTTTGTCACACTGAGTGCAGCTGAATGGTTTCTCCCCAGTGTGCTGGGCCATGTGGTGGGTCAGATGAGCCTTTCGTGTGAATCTTTTACCACAAACTGAGCAGCTGAACGGTTTCTCCCCTCGGTGCACAGCCATGTGTTCCAGCATGTTCCCCTTCCACAAGAACCGCTGACCACATTCAGAACAACAGAACGGTTTCTGCCCACGGTGACGTCCCATGTGTTGCATCAAATTCTCATTTCGTGCAAATTTTTTCTCACAAACTGAGCAGCTGAAAGGTTTCTCTCCGGTGTGAATCCTCATGTGTCTGATCAGAAAAATCTGGTGGCTGAATCTTTTACCACATTCAGGACAACAGAACGTTTTCTCCCCGGAGTGAATCCTCACCTGAGTCTCCAGTTCTGAGTTCTGACTGGATCCAAAGTCACCTCCCACATCACTAACAGGGATTTCACTCTGGCGTTCAGTCTCTGGTTGTGAATGTCGGTGTGGATCTGAGTCCCCGGCTGCCCCGTCAGCATCTGACTTCATCTGTTCAGCGGAGCTGCTAGAGGACGGATGACGGACACACTTGTGTCTTTTGAGCTGATACGGCCACTTGAAGCGCCGGTCACAGACGCTGCAGCTGAACCGTTTCTCTCCTGTGTGGCAGCTCAGGTGAAACGTCAGGTGACCCTTTAGTTTAAATCTCTGACCGCAGAATGAACAGCTGAACGGTTTCTCCCCCGAATGGATCCTCGTGTGTTTGATGAGATTTTCTATCCTGATGAACGAGATGCCACATTCGGAGCATATGAATGCTTCATTATTGATCTGAGACTTTAAACCAGCCGGAGGCTCTCGTGTCTCCTCCCAGTCACCATCACTGACTACAGTCTCAGGATCTGGATCAGAATTCCTGTCTGGTTCTGGTCCTCCACAGTCCTCTCCATCAGCTTCTGTCTCCACCTGTGAGGACTGAGGTTTCTCCTCATCATCATGTTCACTCTTCACAAGGACAGCAGTGAAGGTGAACCTGGTGGCATCATCCTCCTCCTGATTGGTCCAGAGCTCCTCCTGTTCCTCTTTAATGTGTGGGGGTTCTGGTTCCTCCTGGTCCAGACTGGAGGTCCACTCCTGCTGCTCAGGTTGAACCTCTTCTTTACTCACCGACAGCTGCTGGACGTCTGCAGGACACAGAAACATCATCACTGACACATCTGCTTCATCTCACTTTGTGTTCTGTGTTCGACCCGCTGCAGAGTCACAGTGTGACGTCTGTAACGCCGGCTCTGATCACACAGCGCTGAAGTCCCGCCCCTTCCGGTTCTCTTCATGGACCTCATTGATCCAACCTGTCTGGTAGTGATGAAGAGCAACAGATAAAGTATTGATCCTGTTTGAACTGCTTCATCAATCACACACATGATGTTTGTCAGTTTCATGAGACTGAAAACTCATTATTATAAAGACAACAGTGTCATCGGTGACGTCGTCTCCTGACTTAAACATTGGAGTGCTGCTCACAGAACTGAACCAGAACCAGAAAGTTGCAGCTGTCAGTACAAGCAGATTTATTGTGATGTTCATTTTGTTCAGAACCTTTTATGACCCAGTTGGCTTCACTGAGCTTTAACACAAAACTACAACAACCTGACAAACATCATGTTTGAGATTCTGACCCGGTTCAACAGGATCATAAATATACGTTCTCTCTTCTCACTGAACAGAACAAGTCTTTTTCTGTAATAAGGTCCCAAACGCTCCACCGGAAAGGGGGCGGGGCTTCTGCTCTATATGACATTATATACAAAACAAAATTCAAAGAAAATCAGCTTTAACAACATTTATTTTGAAAACCGGATGTGCAAGCTGAACCACTGTCATGTTTCCTAAAGGCTGCTGACGTCACGGACAGCTGAGCGATGACAGCGTGCATCAGTCAGTAAACACTGTGACAGGTTGTTTACTGTAACAGCTGATCGTTGGATGAAAATGACGTCACAGACAGCAGACAACCTGAACGTGTCAGCGCCGTGAAGTTACCGTAAAGTTGAGAATACAGCCGCCCTGCTTTTGTACCGGCGGCTGCTGTGAAGTCTGAACAAACAGCAGCAGAAGCAGCAGTGAACAGAACCAAACAGAACCGACCTGTTCTGTGTAACTGGACCTGAGGCTGGAGAACAGCGTCCAGTAGTTTCCGTTGTCGCTCGTTCTCCTCTTGTGAACGACTCAGTTCCTCCTCGTACTCTGCGATCGTTCTTTCAAACAGCTCAAATATCTCTTCAGCAGCCGCAGTTAGTCGCTGCTTCACCAACAAGCTCAGCATTTGGACTTTAGACATTAGGAGAACCATCCAGAACACACGTGAACAGCACAAAGTCCAGTCACACACGCTGATCGGAACACAGAGGTTCTGGTGGAGCGGCGCTGCTCAGTGGACACACTCTGTGGACACACTCAGCTGCTGTGTTTCTACTGGACGCCATCATTGGTCGGAAGTGTGAATTTCGCGGCAGTAAACAAGAGAACATCCGGTGCACGTTAGAGCCGGAACTTCAAAATAAAAGCCAAAATGTTAAGATCTGGAGGAAAAGAGAGTCTAAATTAACCTGCAGCCTGTTTAATAGAAGACTGAGAATGTGTTTCAGCATGAAGAGTTGAGATGTAAAGATCTGCATCAGGAGAACAGCAGCTGGCCTCAGATCTGTTTCCAGAAGCCAATCATTTTGTTCTTTTATTTATTCATAGGTGTTTTTCTGTCATTTGATTTTTTTGTCTAACTATGACCATCGACTGATACCATAATTTTAGATGTGCTATGTTCTGTATGTTATATCTTTCTTTCCGTTCTTCTTTTGCTTTTGTCTTGAAAAATAAAAAATTAAAAGTTTATTTGGTTGAAGAAGGAACATTTTCTCAATACACAAAGAAAAAACACTTCGTCCTTCAAACATTCAGCATCAGGAGCGTCTGGAGATAGAAGTTTCCACTGGACAGAGAATGAATCATCTAAAAGTAACTCAGCTGTCAGATTAATGTAGTGGAGTAAAAGTATCAGGCTGAATAAACACACTTACAGTCCAACAACTCTGTTCAGTTCCACTCTGAACTTCCTGTCACAGCGCCAAGCTTGAAATATCTTCAGTGAAGACACACGGACAGAAACACCATCATCAATCACCCCCGATCGATCAGTCCTCCTGATCAGCCCCGAGGCCCACGGGCCTCACATCTGCCAGAACCGATCGGACAGCAGCAGCATGTCGCCTCATCAACCTTTATTAACACGGACACTGACGACAGCAGACATCAGCAGGCGACACGTCATCACGCTGTTCTTCTTCTTTTTACTCCGTTTGTCACCTGATGAGCTGCATCGTGTGTTTCTATCAGCGTGACCGTCCAATCAGAGACGAGCTGCGTCTGATTCAGAGAACATTTCATTTGAGCGTCGATCAGACGGACGGAGTTTATCACCGAGGATCAGAGACGGGATGACATTCAGCTCCCAGCAGCCACCGACAGATAACACATGCTAATTACAGCAGCTGACACACACACACACACACAGGTGCGTGTGTGTGTGTTAGCTGCTATAATTAGCATCAGTTGGAGGTGAAACGACTGAAGAACTCAACAGATCTACACTTCCTGCTGTGAGTCAGTTCACACAGTAAAGAGATTAAAGTCTTGTTGTTCAGCCGACGTCGGATGTGAAACATTCGATGACACATTTTCAATGATCAGCTGTGAGTCGGTCTGATGAGACGCTGCAGAAGCTCTGAGAGAAAGTGACTCTCGGACAACAAAATGATTTGATTCAAACATAAAAAACAGAGAAATCCTGAAAACAGAGTTAAAACCACGCTAACACAAACTTCAGGAGAGAAAACATTTTAGATCAGACTCTGAAAATGTTTCACCAGCAGTCTTCACTCTCAGGACTTCTTTAATTGTTTAGATCTATCAGCAGGGCTTTAGTCGACCCATTAACAACGTCAGAATCAGGTCACGTACCAGTTCCTGCTGATGTAGATGTGTTATGATCCAGAGTAACTGACACTGAGGACTCTCCACGACACACGTGGTTCTTAAACTGATACCGCCAGGTGAACCTCTCGTTACAAATGTCGCAGCTGAAGGGTTTCTCCCCCGTGTGAGTTCTCATGTGAGCCTGTAAATCTGAATAACGGGTGAAGCGTTTGCTGCAGAAGGAACAGCTGTGGGGTTTCTCTCCTGTGTGGGATCGTATGTGAATCTGTAAATCTGCGTTCCATAAGTAACATTTATCACAGTGAGAGCAGCGGTACGGTTTCTCTCCCGTGTGGTTCTTCAGGTGGTTCTGCAGAGTGTTCTTACGGCCGAAACCTTTACCACAAACTGTGCAGCTGAAGGGTTTCTCCCCGGTGTGAGTCCTCTGGTGGTAGTCCAGACCTCCTTTCTGAGCAAAGCTTTTGTCACACAGAGCGCAGCTGTAGGGTTTCTCTCCTGTGTGCATCCTCATGTGTGTCTTCAGACTCGACTTTCCACAAAATATTTTACCACATTCGGAGCAGAGAAACGGTTTCTTGCCAGTTTTACACTTCATGTTACCGACAGCAACTTGCTTTGTCAAAGAGTTCAGTCCTGACGGAGGTTCTCTGCTCTCCCTTCTGTTTTCAGTCTCAGGTTCAGAAGAGTCATCAGTGTCATCAGTCTCAGGCTGTAAAAGTTGATCTGAGGTCCAGATTGGTTCTGGTCCTCCACAGTCTGCTCCATCAGCTTCTGTCTCCACCTGTTCAGTCTGTCTTTGATGGAGCTGTGAGGACTGAGGTTTTCCTTCATCGTCATCTTCATCTTCACTCTTCAAAGTGAAGGTGAACCTGGCGACATCATTCTCCTCCTGATTGGTCCAGAGTTCCTCCACTTCCTCTTTAATGTGTGGGGGTTCTGGTTCATCCTGGTCCACACTGGAGCTGCACTCCTGCTGCTCAGGTGGAACATCTTCTTTACTCACCGACAGCTGCTGGACGTCTGCAGGACGCTCTGAAACACAAACACATATTGAGGAAACTGAGATTTCATGTTAACGAGGAGAGTAACCAGATCAGAACTTCAGAACAATCTGTCTGCAACTAACCTACTGACAATCACATCTTGAGCTGGACAGGCAGTCCAATGTTTGGTCGAACAGTCTACAGTCATACAAATCTTCTGTCTGATCCAACGTGACCATCAACACAGTAACTCACTGTGAACGCCTCCAATCAGCTGGTTTCACTGTAAATGTCAGAAGCAAAGACGCAGCTGAAGAACAGGAAGAGTAGTTTGATGGATCAGACTGGCACAAGTTTTATTTACAGGCTTCAGTTCTGACAGAGGAGCTTAACTCTGTGAGTTCACATGTGGATCAGAACCAACAGTGTTGCCCTGTGGAGTTTTGTGTACACATGATTTATACAGTTGGCCCCTGGAGTCTCATCAGGTTCTGATCCGGAGCAGTTTACAGATTGGAGCAGAGCTCAGACATGATTTTCTAACTTGTGGGATTAAAAAGGTGATTTCTCTTCACTCCTGTTGATCAGCCTGACTGCAGCAGTGATCCGGAGCTGACCTCCAGGTTCTGTTCTGTTGACTGCTGACTGGAGCTGGAGGGGAAATGGACCTTACTTCATGAACGTAACGCCACAGAAGACAGAGAACCAGAACCAGAGTCTCTGCTGAGTGCTTCACCTCAACTCAAACAGACTCGTTCTGTCCCAGTTTAAACAAACGTGTGATGTTTCCTGTTTGCAGGTCAAGTTTAAAATAAGATTTTAACGCTACTTAAAATCGCAGAGTATTCGTTCATCTGCATTTCTTTTACCTCCGCCTGTCTGTCACTCACGCTTCACACAGCCTCTCCACGTGTCTCCATGAAGACGACATCGTCCGCTGAAGTAAAAGCGTGGAAGCTTGATATTTGTGCAGACGGCTGGCGAAAGTCCCGAGTTAACGACAGTTTGGTATCGTCAAGCAAATATTTGGTGGATGTGAGGAGAGAAGCTTCAGTTACAGACAACTAATCCTCCAACAACACATTCGTCTCTGCAACACTCGTCTGTGTCTTATTATGATTATTGTTATGCAGCAGCACGGAAATTAGATCACCTGACTTTTATCTTGAAAACCGAATGTAATAAACACAGCAGCTGTGCTTTATTTAAAACGAGGCTGCTGACGTCACGGACAGCTGAGCGATGACAGCGTGCATCAGTCAGTAAACACTGTGACAGGTTGTTTACTGTAACAGCTGATCGTTGGATGAAAATGACGTCACAGACAGCAGACACACTGGATGTGTCAGCGCCGTTAAGTTACCGTAAAGTTGAGAATACAGCCGCCCTGCTTTTGTACCGGCGGCTGCTGTGAAGTCAGAACAAACAGCAGCAGAAGCAGCAGTGAACAGAACCAAACAGAACCGACCTGTTCTGTGTAACTGGACCTGAGGCTGGAGAACAGCGTCCAGTAGTTTCCGTTGTCGCTCGTTCTCCTCTTGTGAACGACTCAGTTCCTCCTCGTACTCTGCTATCGTTCTTTCAAACAGCTCAAATATCTCTTCAGCAGCCGCAGTTAGTCGCTGCTTCACAACAACTCTCAGCGTTTGGACTTTAGACATTTTGACAGTCACACGAACTTTGTCTCCACACGAACTCCGTCACAAACACCGTCTGCTCTCCATCACACACCCGCTCTGTTCACAGCTAGCATGCTAAGCTAACGTGTGTAGCTTTGCAGGCTCGTCAGAAGAGAACCATCCAGAACACACGTGAACAGCACAAAGTCCAGTCACACACGCTGATCGGAACACGGAGGTTCTGGTGGAGCAGCGCTGCTCAGTGGACACACACGGACTCCGCTGCTGTGTCTCTACTGGACACCATCTTGGTCGGAAGTGTGAAGTTCGCGGCAGTAAACAGGAGAACTTCCGGGGCACGTTAGAGCCGGAACTTAAAATAAGTTAAGATAAGATAAACTTAAATAAAAGCCGAAATGTTACCAAGAGGACAGGCTTACTACAAATAACAAAAGGCAGAACCATCAACATAATATAGTTTTAAAGAAACACATTCATTGAGCTTCAAGGTTTGGATGTTTATATTATATATACACAAATATATATGTATGTTTATATATACACACCAGATCAGCTGTCTGCCCTCCATTTGAATCCTTCACAAAATAACCAAGTGCCACTTGAAGAACATTTAACATTTAGCCCGAAAGAGCAACGTGGCACTTCTCCCTCCCCATCCCGTGGACCCACCATCTGCAGGAGAAACCGCTGGGGTCGGGTGCACTGCCACATGGGTGGCAGTGGTGGTGATGGGCCTCGGCGACCCAGATCTAGGTGGCAGAGGCTGACTCTGGGGACGTAGAATGTCACTTCTCTTTGGAGGAAGGAGCCGGAGCTGGTGCGGGAGGTTGAGCGCTACCGGTTGGATCTGGTGGGGATTGCCTCCACACACAGCATTGGCTCTGGATCCAAACTCCTTGATAGGGGCTGGACACTATTCTTCTCCGGAGTTTCCAAAGGTGTGAGGCACCGGGCGGGTGTGGGGATACTCACAAGTCCCCGGCTGAGCACCGCCGTGTTGGAGTTTCCCCCGGCGGACGAGAGGGTCGCCTCCCTACGCCTAAGGGCTGGGGGGAAAACTGACTGTTGTCTATGCATATGCACCGAACAGCAGTTCGGAGTTTGTGGCCTTCTTGGAGGTCCTTGCTCGGGCCCTGCAAGGGGCCCCAGTGGGGGACTCCATGGCTTTACTGTGGGACTTCAACGCGCACCTCAGCAATGACGGAGATACCTGGAGGGGCGTGATTGGGAGGAAAGGCCTCCCTGATCTGAATCCCAGTGGTGTTCTATTATTAGACTTCTGTGCTAGTCACGGTTTGTCTATAATGAACACCATGTTCGAACACAAGGATGCTCATAAGTGTACGTGGTATAAGAGCACCCTAGGTCGAAGGTCAATGATCGATTTTGTGATCGTATCATCTGATCTTCGGCCATGTGTTTTGAGAGAGGGGCAGAGCTGTCAACTGATCACCACCAGGTGGTGATCAGTTGACAGCTATATCGAACCTGAATGGACGATGTTCAAAGCTTCGGTTGTTGAAGCTGCAGCTGTGTCCTGTGGCCGTAGGGTCTTAGGTGCCTCAAGGGGTGGCAACCCTCGGACACCATGGTGGACACCGGTGGTCAGGGAAGCCGTCCGCCCGAAGAAGGAGTCCTTTAAGGACATGTTGTCCCGGGGGACTCCTGAGGCAGCCTTGGGCTACCGACAGGCCCGAAGGGCAGCAGCCACAGCTGTGGCAGAAGCAAAGCAGCGGGTGTGGGAGGAGTTCAGCGAGGCCATGGAGAAGGACTTTTGGGCGGCGCCAAAGCGCTTTTGGAAAACTGCCTGCCACCTCAGGAGGGGGAAACGGGGAACCATCCAAGCTGTGTACAGCAAGGATGGGAGCTTGTTGACTTCAACTGAGGAGGTCATAGAGCGATGGAAGGAGTACTTTGGTGACCTCCTGAATCCCACTCAGCCACCCTCTGTAATGGGGACAGAGCTGGAGGATGCTGGGGTATCATCGTCGATTTCCTTGGATGAAGTCACTGTGGTAGTCAAACAACTCCACAGTGTTGGCCATGGAACAACAGACCAGCTCTTGGTAGGGGTCTTGGAGGGGGCCTGGGAGTAAAATCTCCCTGTCCACATGTGTTTTGTGGATCTGGAGAAGGCGTACAACCGCGTTCCCCGGGATGTTCTGTTGGAGGTGCTGCGGGAGTATTGGGTGGGGGTCCCTTCTCAGGGCCATCCAATCCCTATATTCTCAAAGTGAGAGCTACGTGCGTGTACTCAGAAGTCAGTCAGACTTGTTCCAAGTGGGTGTTGGCCTCAGCCAGGGCTGTGCCTTGTCCCAAATCCTGTTTGTGACCGGAGAGTTGAAGCAGCGGGTGCGGTGTTGCATGTGCTTCAGTGTACGGTTGTGATGAAAAGGGAACTGAGCCGGAAGGGAAAGCTCTCGATGTACCGGTCAATCTTTGTCCCTACCCTCACCTATGGTCATGAGCGATGGGTCATGACCGAAAGAATGAGATCACAGGTACAAGCGGCCGAAATGGGTTTTCTCCGCAGGGTGGCTGGGATCTCCCTCCGAGATAGGGTAAGAAGCTCAGCCATCCGGGAGGGACTCGGAGTAGAGCCGTTGCTCCTCTGCGTGGAAAGGAGCCAGTTGAGGTGGTTCGGGAATCTGATGAGGATGCCACCAGGGCGCCTTCCTAGGGAGGTGTTCCTGGCACGTCCAACTGGGAGGAGACCTAGAGGTAGACCCAGGAGGGAGGGATTATATCTCTTCTCTGGCCTGGGAGCGCCTGGGAATTCCCCAGGCAGAGTTAGCCAATGTGGCCGGGGAAAAGAAGTCTGGGGCTCGCTACTGAAGATGCTGCCCCCGCGACCCGACTCTGGGTAAGCGGTTGACAATGAATGGATTGATGGATGGATGGATGGATGGATGGATGGATGGATGGATCTTTACATGACACAAGTTTTCCTCTGTGGATGTTCCAACAACATAAGGACTTTTTTCCCCATTTCATCATCTGCAGCTCAGATCTGATGAACCACGCTCAATGAATACAACGATGAAACAGAACAATTAAACAAGTTGTTTGTGTTTCTGGTCAAATCTGACAAACAGAAAACAAAAAGTACAAACTCATTTGTCAATGAACATTTATTTTACATAAATATCAACTCAGTAAATCTGAAACAGTGAAAGTGAAGTCGTAACATGTTGATCAACAAATCTGCCTGGAATTAGTCAACTCAATGATGTGTTTTCATCAGATGTATGAATCCCTCGTCATATATCACAAAGTCATATATCATATAAACTGAAACTGCACAATAATGGAAATCGCAATATGAAGGACAGAACTGCAGTTAATTCATATAGAGGTCAAATGTGTCACACAGTGTTTAATGACACAGACGTCAGTTTGCTCTCCAGCTGTGATAAAACGTCACATCGTCAGAACTTCACTAGTTTTTCAAATGTTATCATCTATAAGAATCATGAATTGTATCACAATAGTAACTTCAGTGTTTGACCACATCGTGCTGCTCTAACTCGAACTACGTCACTCTCATTCAGGACAAACTGGACAGGGCTGTGCGTTAACTTTTTCAGAACATAGCACTAATGCTACAGAGGCTGACCATTTTTTAGCACAGGACCAGAGAGTTGTAGCACACCCTAAAAATGCCAGGCGAACTCCTGCACCCACTCGGTGTTGTAGCCAGTCCTTCCAGAAAAATGTTTTTTTTGTGATTGTTGCGGGCAAAAATCCTTGATTATGTGGCACGTTTTATTAAAAGATGCGATGGAATCTGCGGGAAATTTATGTAATTATATGCAATGAAATTTCGGGAACTTGCAAAAACTGCGGTTTGATGAAAAAGAGAAAAAAAAGTGACTCCCCCAACACCCTGTTCTCACTGGGCTACTACCTTAATGTAAAGAGTCATTTCTTATTACTTCCTATGATAAGCAGCATATTACATCACAGAAAGTGCTGGGAATGTTTTAGTTCTTAGCTTGTTTCATTTCAGACCGTAACAAACACATGGCTCAAACTTAAAAAAACATTGATGAGTCAAACAAGTTCTGTAGCTGTACAAAAGGAATATGCTACAACTTCTGTAAAAATTAATAAATAAAATATAAAAAAATAAAATGTGTGCTTTCTGTTTTACAGAGGTAGTTGAACAAAACAGACATCTTCTGTTAAAATAAGTGCTTCCAATGCACGAAGTGCTTCTCTTACTGTAACATAAATTTGCATACGACTAATATATTTATAACTGTAAGGTTTTTGAAACTAGTATGATTTTTTTGGTTGGCAAATGAGACTGATTTGCGGGCTTCATCGCGGGGTTTGCAGCTTTTGATCATGTTCAAGTTGCATAATTACGTCACTTCGTAACGTTCCCATGGCAACAGGGGAAAATGGCTGCTCTTGTGTGAAGTAAACGCAACATTTTTCAACTTTCTGATAAGATATATGTGACTTTTTTGCAACGAAAAAGCAGGGATTATGAAATCACGCAAGCCCGGCATATTTTGCGCGGAATTCGGCAATTTATGCGGCGAAAGTGCGGCTTATTTGAAAAAAGCACCCACATAAATATGTGGACATTGGCTGATTATGCATTGAATTATGCGATCGCATAATCGCGTTTTTCTGGAGGGACTGTGTAGCTGTATGTTTTAGCTTTTACTTTAGTCGTTGGCGCGTTTTCGATCGGTGTTTGTCGGTCCACGTTAACTTCATTTACATTATTGTCTGTGCTGTCCGGGGTGCCTGGGGTCTCTTTAGTTCATTTCGTGTTCTCAACGCCGACAGGTTAGAAAAATCTCTTCATGTTGTTGACTCGTGGGAGTAACGTTAGCGTTAGCCACTTTGTGCCAACCCAGCCGCATGGGACAGAGCGTGAGTAAAAGCTGCGACCGAGAGGAATTGTGGGAACTGGCGTTCAATATACAAGACATAACATTAATCATTGACCACTACCAGGAAGGATAGTCGAAGTACCATCGTTCTACTTTGGTCCTACACAGAAGGATTTTTCTTTTTGGCTAAATCTGCCCATAGCACCCATGCTACAGGGCAGATTAATTCTTAGCACAGGCATGTTTTGATGTAGCACGTGCGACAAATGTCGCACTGTACAGCCCTGCTGGACTGGATCCTGGATTTACTCATAATTCAGAACAGTTCTGAATTTTTCTGGTGGTCTCTGCTCTCCTGAGTGCTGAGCCAAGGTGAACAAGGTGCTCTCCTCAACACCATACAGTCAGCTGCACATTCTGCGCACACTGAAAGTATCGTGATCGTATTCAACTCATTGGCTGCAGTGCAGAGATCACCACACTCATCTTATATTCATTTACGACTGAGGTGAGATTTAAGATCTTGTCTCAATCAATCAATCAATTAATACCTTTATTTGTCCCCAGTGGGGCAATTTGTTTCGCAGTTATAGGAGCACACAAAAATACAAAAGACAAAAAACAACAAATACACATATACACATGACATAATAGATAACATTATGCAAAAACCTAATAAATAAGTATATAAAATACTGAAATCAGTTCTGTTAAAAAAAATAAAAAATTACTCAACTTAAAAGGATTTTTTTTTTTATCCTAATGGGTAAACTACCTTCTCCTCCTGGCGTTTAAAAGAGAGATAGCGGAACAGAGGAACAAAGGAGTGTTTGTACCTGTTCGTTTTAACAAGTGGACGTCTGAGCAGTGAACCTGATGGTAGAAACTGAACTGTTGATGTAGAGGGTGAGAGCAGTCAGACAGGATGGAGGTAGCTTCTTTAAGCAGCTGTTTGTTGTAAAGATCCTGTAGAGTTTCTTGTGCAGACCCAGTGATTTTACTACTAATGCTAACAACCTTGTTTAGTAGAGTTCTCTCTTTTATCCTCAGCGATTGAACCCAACAAATAAAGGAAAACGTAATAACAGACTCAAGAAAGGAACGATAAAACAAAGTCATCAGGGTGGAGTCAACCTGGAATTTATAAAGTTTCCTAAGACAAAAGAGATGCTGTTGACTTTTCTTATAGATCGAGTCTGCGTTTTTCTCAAATGTCAGCTTGTTATCAAGGATAGTGCCTAAAAACTTATAGGACTCTACAGTTACGACTGCCTGACCATCCATTACTGTGATGTCAGGAGAACGCTGCACGCGTCTAAAATCAATGCACACGTCCTTTGTCTTCAAAATGTTCAAGGATAAAAAAGATTCCTCACACCATTTCAAAAAATAATCAGCCACAGGACCATATGAAGTTTCAGTACTGTTCAGCAGACTCACTATAACTGTGTCATCGGTCGAACTTCAATATATGACGGTTTTCAAAAGTGCTACAGCAGTCATTTGTGTATAGTTTGTAAAGCAGAGGAGCGAGGACACATCCTGGAGGTGAGCCAGTAGATGTTACGGTTAGATCAGAGAATTGACCATTTACTCTCACTCTCTGTGTTCTGCATGTCAGGAAATCCAAAATCCAGCCAACAATACTGCCCTCCAGCCTGAAGTTGTTCATCAGTCTCTGGATTAGTAGATGTGGCTGAATAGTATTGAAGGTGGATAGATAGATAGAAATACTTTAATGATCCCAGACTGGGAAATTATTTTTAATTATTTAATTATAATTATTATAAATATTTAATAATTATTAATTATTTTGATGAAAAGTCAACAAACATCAATCTAACATGATTGGAGGAACTCTCAAGGTGCTTGTAGATGTAGTTTAACAAAGTTATGGTAGCGTCCTGAACCCCCCTCTTGGACCTGTACGCGAACTGCATTGGATCAATCAGGTGTTCAGTGGCTTTCAGCAGTTCGGCTTGGATCAGTTTCTCAGATGACTTCATAACTAATGAGGCAGCTCATCAGAGGATCAGCTGGCGCTGCTGCTCTCACCGACACACTTGTGGCTTTTGACCTGCGACTGCCACGTGAACCTTCGGTCACAAACGCTGCAGCTGAACTGTTTCTGGCCCGTGTGCACGGAGAAGTGGTACGTCAGGTTTGCCTTTTGAGAGAAGCTTTTGTCACACACCGGACAGCTGTATGGTTTCTCTCCTGTGTGGACCGTCAAGTGTTTCTTCAGACCTCCTTTTTGAGTGAAGCTTTTGTCACAATACAAGCAGCTGAACGGTTTCTCCCCAGTGTGGATTCTCATGTGATTCACCAGAGCGCTGCGCACCGCAAAGCTGGTCTCACAGAACGAGCAGCTGAAAGGTTTTTCTCCAGAGTGACATCTCATGTGTCGGATCAAATTCGGCCTCTGAGAGAACCGTTTCCCACAGACGGAGCAGCTGTAAGGTTTCTCTCCCGTGTGGAACCTCATGTGTCTCCGCAGACTGTCCTTGCGACCAAACTTCCTCCCACACTCGCAGCAGACGAAGGACTTTTTCACAGACTCACATTTGGCTTCACTCTCAGCGACGTCCACAGAGTTCAAACATGCTGGAGCTTCTGTGCTCTCATCACACTCGTCATCACTGACTTCAGTCTCAGGTTCAGGAGAGTTTGACGACTTCTCACAAACTGGATTTACAAGTCGGTCTGGATCAGAGTTCCTGGTTGGTTCTGGTCCTCCACAGTCCTCTCCATCAGCTTCTGTCTCCATCTGTTCAGTTTGTCTTTGTTGAAGCTGTGAGGACTCAGGTTTCTCATCAACTTCCTCCTCCTTCACCTCCTCCAGCCCTCGAAACTGCTCTCCCTCCTGATTGGTCCAGAGCTCCTCTTGTTCCTCTTTAATGTGTGGGGGTTCTGGTTCCTCCTGGTCCAGACTTGAGCTCCACTCCTGCTGCTCAGGGGGAACCTCATCTTTGCTCACCGACAGCTGCTGGACGTCTGTGGGAAACACAGAAATACAAGAAAAGTTTACATCAACCAAAGCTGGACGTGATGACCTCATGACAGGTAAAATGCTCCTCAGTTTGCTTCCTGCTTATTTCTGTCTAAACTCAGATCAGCGGACTGTATTTATAACAGGAAGTGAATTATCGTCACCATCCTGAAGATATTCCACCGTTACTGTAGTCGTCACTGCCCGACTCCCAGAAACCATCTCACCAACACCGCTGCAGCCGTCCTCTCTCCTCATTGGTCCCCCTGTTCTCTTCCGTCCTCATTACTTTGTGTCTCCTGAATGTTTGTGGTCCAGCTGTTTGTAAAGATCTGCCTCAGTATCTGGTTCTGAACTGGTAACGACCTCCACAGGATCAGACGTTCCTGCCAACGTTTTTACAATTTACTAAAGTAGTGAGGTTGAACTGGACTCTCAGAAGAGGCCCGGTGTTGACCAGCACCACTGGAGTCAGTGTCAGTGTCCTACAGTTTGGCTGCTGTGGTCCAATAAATGTAAGTTTATCAAAAGCTGAAGTGGCCTTTCAGTAAAATGACTTTTCTCGCCCCTTCAGGCAACATGCCGGACTGCAGAGAACCTTTCTGACATCTTCAGAACCTCTCTGAGTGAGGCCGTCGGCCCCACATGCGTCAAGGCCACCAACATCATACTGGTACCAAGCAAGACATCCCCGTCCTGCTTCAACGTCACCGGCCCGTTTACTGAATCCCATCATCATGAAGTTCTCTGAGAGGTTCTACATCAGACCCGCCTCCCTCCATGGACCCGCTCAGTCTGTATATCGGGCCGATTTCCTCGGACCCCCACTTTCATTAACAACAACGTTGAGCTACTGAAGTGAACCGACCAAGAACATCCACCCCTGAATGTGGAGCAAACATGCACACAACACCACCCAGAACCACCCAATACCACCCTGCACCACCAAACACCACCCCAACACCACCCAACGGCCGCCAACACCAGCACCATCCAGCATCACCCAACACCACCCAGAACCACCCAACTGCCCACAACACCACCCGACACCACCCACGGGGTTTCTGCAGGTTTGAACAAGTCAAATTTAAGACTTTTTACATCCAAATCTGTTGCCAAAATGTTAAGCAACAATGTTCAAAATCCGAAGCACCTCCGCTTCTACGTCGGAGTTGAGCCGAAGATGGTTTGAATGTCTCTTGAACGCAAGACGGCAGAAGCGGCGCAGAGTTCGGGTCGAGCAGAACTGGATGAACTTGCACCGGGAACTGGTGACAAAGGCATACAAAAGTGTGTGATCGTGTGACTTCGCTGGAGTCTTTTAGAAGCTAAATGGTATTTTTCCGATTTTGTGTGTGACACCAGCACGTTCAGACCGAGTGTGCCCAAGTTGAGGGTCCTCTTGCAGAGCGCACACTGTGCTTCAGATTCATTATGAGGTTCAGCTTTTAAACAACTGAATTCTGGTTGTTCAGCCAACACTTGTTACATTCACACGTTCCATTTCCACTGGCGAAGTGTGCACCAATAAATTCCAACCAGGTTGTTGTCAAAATTACATTCCTGGTTACTTCAGAAAGAAGTACAACACACAGAACTCACTGTGAATCTCACCAACACATTTCCCCAAAACATGAACAAAAAAGGTGACGACGGAAGCGGTAAATTAACGTACATATTTAAGACCTATATGCAAAATATGGATGCATTTAAATCTTTTTAAGGCCTAAAATTGAGATTGTCAAATATTAGACGTTAAGGCAGAAACCCAGTGTGCTGTGGAGAGCAGCACCTCTCTGGACCAACAACACGCCGCTCTGCATATTTACTGAGTATCAACACTGATTAACACTTCCGCTGTGTTCTGGTGTCACAGTTAAATGTGCTCGGCCTGTCACCTGCTGCTCCTTAGCAGGAGCTAGCTGCAGCTAACATGCTATGTATAGATAGTGTGGCTAACGTTAGCTTAGCACAGCCCCTTGACTCGATCAGTTCGTGCTTGTAACAGAATGAACAGAACCTACCTGCTCTCCTCTGCGTCACTCCAGGTGTCAGAACCTCGTCCAGCAGTTTGCGGTGGCGTCGGTCCATCTCCCGCTCGTACTCCGTGATGGTTCTCTCAACATGGCCGAAGATCTCCTCCAGCGCCGCGGAGAGCCGCCGGCTGACGAACTGCTTCAGACCCTGAAGGCCGGACATCGTAGACCACCGTGAGGCGGGACGGAGCCGGGACGGAGCCGGGACGGAGCTGGGAAAGTTCCGGGAGTGAGCCGACCTGTCGCTCCTATTTACTGTGACTGCAGTGTGAAGACGAGACGCTGCTGCAGCCGGAGGAAACACGTCACCCACCAGCGATATAACTTCCGGGTCACATTTCAAAAATAAAAGCCTCTCTTTCGCCTTCTTCTTTATCATTGTAATGATTTTACCTGAATGTATTATATAAACATGTGTCACAGAGAAGACGACACATCAGATGAAACATTAACTTAAATATTCGTTATATTGTCTGATTTATTTTGTTATTTTTTCATCATGAAGTGTTTATTTGTATTTTAACTTCTTCTTGCACAGCTTCTCTACTGATGTTACATTTCCTTCATTAAGTTTCGAAACATTAGCACATCCATTTCAATCACGGCGAAACGTTACACATCATTTTATTGTAATTATGGCAAAGTTATTACTTATTCCACTGTCTACTGGAATGATGACAGAATCTTCCCCTCTGACGGAGCCTGCGTGAGACACTTCTTCTTTACTGAACGGTGTTGTATCACCTCCTCTTGGCCTCAGATTCAATGATTCAATGATCATAACACTGATATTAACAAACACTGAGGCAGAGTGTGTTGGTGAACGCAGCCACACAGGCTCAAACAATGACCAACATTCAGCTGCTCAGGAAGTAATACTGAAGTGGAAGCAGCTGTCAAAGTGTCCAGCAGAGGGCGCACACAGCACATCTAATGATCCAGACTGGACGAGACTGTTTTTAATTAGAGACTGATCAGACAGACACACAGAGCTGTGATGTCACGTCAACTTTAATTACATCACACCTCAGATCTGACCTGGAGTCTGTACAACACATTTCCTGTCCTCAGACAAGAGAAAAACACACGAGGACGTTAAATGAAATACATTCTCTCTGCAGGTGACACACTGAGAAACAAGTCAATATAAATACAGAATTATTTCACTTTGAAAATAAAATCAACTGAATATAAACGACAGGAAACAACAGACGTCCTTCAACATCTTCTGAGCTCATGTTCGACTTTGTTAATAAATAATGATATTTAAATGTAACCTGTCCTCTTTCTGCAGTAGTGTTGTGTTCATCTCCCTGGAAACACGTTTGTCAGAATACTTCAAGACAACCGTCCTCAGTCCTCCGCCGTCTGCTCAGCTGTCCTTCAGCTGACGGAGGACCGGCTGCTCCGTCTCATTCAGCTGCAGATTAAATTCATATTTATGATATTTATAAGACGGACAGCATCAGCTGAAGACAAACTTCTCTTCTCTACATGTTTATGTTTGTTGAACAGGTGAGTTGATGAAGTTCTGTCTCATTCATGCGGTCTCAGTCTGTGTGAGGCTGCAGAGGTGGAGCAAGAGAAACCACGTCAGTGTGTCCGGACCATCGGCGTGACGCTCAGCACTCCTGAAAACAGCCTCGTTCTCTGGCAGTGAGAGTCAGACAGCGTTCTGTTTACTGATGCTGATGACGTGATGAGGTCTAACTTGTCTGTCTCTTTCCCGGATGTTTGGTGGGTCAGAACCACAACACATGATAACAGCATCACTGTGATTATAATCTGTCTGCTGAGAGCTGCACAATCGCTCAGATTCAGCGGCCTCACAAGCTCTTTGTGCTCCTTAGATTGACTCTGACGTTAACGTGCTGACAAGTCGGCAGATCTGCATTATCTTAAAACAATCATGTGACAGCTGCTGTCATTGATTCGTTAGGATCTGAACTCTCTGAGCCTCCTGACAACAGCAGGGTCAAACTGTGGACAGAAACAGAAAACAAATCCTCGTCCACACTAAAACATGAAACCTGAATGTGTAAGCAGCAGAAACACCTCTTTGTACTCCAGACCACACCTCCAAACACCTGTGATCCTGGGACAGCAGGCGACCTGACCAGTTTTAGCTACATGACACCATCAGTGCCCAACGAGTGAAGGCCTGATGAGGAGGTCAGACATCACCTACAATCCGAACAGTTACTGCTAATCTAACTAAACTGTCCAGCTAACTGACATGCTAACATTCCTGCTAATTGTTTAGATAACTGAGAAATGCTACCTGACACAGTAATCCATCCAGTGAGTTCTGGGTCTTGTCCCATCTGAACCTGGCTGCAGAACATCATCCTGCTGCTAGAGGATCGGGAGCTCATGAAGCTGTGAGGACTCACCGACACATTTGTGATATTTGAGCTGACACCTCCAGGTGAATCTTTGTCCACAGACTCTGCAGCTGAGCGGTTTCTCCCCCGTGTGAGTTCTCATATGAAGCTGTAAATGTTCCATACGTGTGAAACGTTTGTCACAAAGCGAACAGCTGTAAGGTTTTTCTCCTGTGTGTCGTTTCAGGTGGTTCTGCAGATGAACCTTCTGACCAAATCTTTTACCACAAACTGAGCAGCCGAACGGTTTCTCTCCGGTGTGAGTCCTCATGTGCGTCTTCATGTTTGAGTTCTGACTGAATCGTTTCCCGCACACGGAGCAGCGGAATGGTTTCTCACAGGAGTCAAATCCTTCAGGTCTCTGAAAGTTAAAACCTAAATAAGCTTCAGCGCTCCTGACATCCAAACTGAACTGAGGCTCAGGTTCAAAACGAACTTCAGTCTGAGGGTATAAATGTTGATCTGGTTCTGAGGTTCTGTCTGGTTCTGGCCCTCCACAGTCCTCTCCATCAGCTCCCGTCTCCATCTGCTCAGGTTGTCTATGATGAAGCTGTGAGGAATCAGGTTTTTCCTCATCTTCCTCATCATCATCAAATGTGAACCTGGTGACATCATCCTCCTCCTGATTGGTCCAGAGTTCCTCCTGTTCCTCTTTAATGTGTGGGGGTTCTAGTTCGTCCTGGTCCAGACTGGAGCTCCACTCCTGCTGCTCAGGTTGAACCTCTTCTTTACTCACCGACAGCTGCTGGACGTCTGCAGGACACAGAAACACAGAAACACACACTGAG
Organism: Diplodus sargus; assembly: GCA_903131615.1. Classification (NCBI taxonomy): domain Eukaryota; kingdom Metazoa; phylum Chordata; class Actinopteri; order Spariformes; family Sparidae; genus Diplodus; species Diplodus sargus. The sequence goes on along the minus strand of CAEMYA010000477.1, from coordinate 246,647 downwards.
GAAAACTGAAGCATTTGTTTCTGAGAACTTAGAAATCAAACTGTAAAAACAACCAGAGAACTTGAGGTGGACCGACTGCTCCAGAGGTCTGGAGGTTCCTACAGCGGCTGCTGCTTCGCAGCATCTACACATTCTGAGTCTCTCCTGCTGCGACACGTGAGATTCTCCGCTAAAATCGACCTGAAAACCACCTGCAGACGTCGCCCATCATCACATCGATCCAGCTATGAGCCACATGCAGTGTGGCGGCTGCATCATGTTATAGGTGACGATAATATTGATATCGACCAAAACAAATCTTCAGTATCAAGTTACACTTCTGAGACACCATGTCGTCTGATCGACACCAGTGTGTGTGTGTGTGTGTGTGTGTGTGTGTGTGTGTTGACTTAGTGTATGAATGTGTGTTAATGAGGCTTAAAGCGCTGGCAGACCAGAAACCGAAACTGTCACCTCTCTCCATCGCCCACCTTATCAGAGATTGCTTTTATTTTGAAAACCGGATGTGCAGGCAAATAATTTGTCCTTGTTTCCTAAAGGCTGCTGACGTCACAGACAGCTGAGCGATGACAGCGTGTATCAGTCAGTAAACACTGTGACAGGTTGTTTACCGGAACAGCTGATCGTTGGATGAAAATGACGTCACAGACAGCAGACACACTGAACGTGTCAGCGTCGTTAAGTTACCGTAAAGTTGAGAATACAGCCGCCCTGCTTTTGTACCGGCGGCTGCTGTGAAGTCAGAACAAACAGCAGCAGAAGCAGCAGTGAACAGAACCAACCAGAACCGACCTGTTCTGTGTAACTGGACCTGAGGCTGGAGAACAGCGTCCAGTAGTTTCCGTTGTCGCTCGTTCTCCTCTTGTGAACGACTCAGTTCCTCCTCGTACTCTGCTATCGTTCTTTCAAACAGCTCAAATATCTCTTCAGCAGCCGCAGTCAGCCGCTGCTTCACCAACAAGTTCAGCATTTGGACTTTAGACATTTTGACAGTCACACGAACTTTGTCTCCACACGAACTCCGTCACAAACACCGTCTGCTCTCCATCACACACCCGCTCTGTTCACAGCTAGCATGCTAAGCTAACGTGTGTAGCTTTGCAGGCTCGTCAGAAGAGAACCATCCAGAACACACGTGAACAGCACAAAGTCCAGTCACACACGCTGATCGGAACACAGAGGTTCTGGTGGAGCGGCGCTGCTCAGGTTGGTTCTGTAGCAAAGCTCCGAACAAAAGAGACGCGACTGCTCTTCTTCTTCTTCTTCTTCTTCTTCTTCTTCTTCTTCTCTTTCTTTGGCGTGTGTGTGGGAACATTCCCGCCACCTGCTGGACTGACTGTGAAACTGTTTTTACACTGTGACGTCAGTGAACAATGTATTGTTCAAAATAATTGTTTAATTTTTGATCAACATGGCGTCCAGAGTCCGTGTGTGTCCACAGAGTGTGTGTCCACAGAGTGTGTGACCACAGAGTGTGTGTCCACAGAGTGTGTGACAACAGAGTGTGTGTCCACAGAGTGTGTGTCCACAGAGTGTGTGTCCACAGAGTGTGTGACTACAGAGTGTGTGTCCACAGAGTGTGTGTGTGTGTGTGTGTGTGTGTGTGTGTGTGTGTGTGTGTGTGTGTGTGTGTCCTATGAGCTGCATTTCCTCCGGATCAGTAAAGAATCTCTCGTTACTAAATTTCAGCAGGTTTTATTTTGACAGGCGAGCGGAAGTGAACCCGGAAGTGATAGCTGTAAAATGGCCTCTAATTTGTTGACGTTGGCAGAATCCGGTCGTTGTGTCCACTGAGCAGCGCCGCTCCACCAGAACCTCTGTGTTCCGATCACCGTGTGTGACTGGACTTTGTGCTGTTCACGTGTGTTCTGGATGGTTCTCCTAATGTCTAAAGTCCAAATGCTGAGCTTGTTGGTGAAGCAGCGGCTGACTGCGGCTGCTGCAGAGATATCTGGGCTGTTTGAAAGAACGATCGCAGAGTACGAGGAGGAACTGAGTCGTTCACAAGAGGAGAACGAGCGACAGCGGAAACTACTGGACGCTGTTCAGGCCCAGTTACACAGAGCAGGTTGGTTCTGATTGGTTCTGTTCACTGCTGCTTCTGCTGCTGTTTGTACCGACGTCACAGCAGCCGCCGGTACAAAAGCAGGGCGGCTGTATTCTCAATTTTACGGTAACTTAACGACACGTTCAGTGTGTCTGCTGTCTGTGACGTCATTTTCATTCAACGATCAGCTGTTACAGTAAACAACCTGTCACAGTGTTTACTGACTGATGCACGCTGTCATCGCTCAGCTGTCCGTGACGTCAGCAGCCTCGTTTTGAATGAAGCGCAGTCGCTGTGTTTACTACATCCTGCTCGACACACCTGTACACCACAACTGAGACATTTCTAATCCTCTTAACTTCCTTCTCTCACTGCTACAAGAAGGTTTTCTCATGTTTCTCACAGTACAAGCAGGTCACGTTCAGTCACATGACCCCTCAGAATGTTTCACCATCTAAACTCCTTGAAGCACAAACAATGAACATTGTGCAAATTAGTAGAGCCCGACCCGATTATAGGTGGGATAATTTTATCAGCTGATCTCAGCCTATCACAGATACATTGGTATCTATATATATATAACAGAGTGCGCTTCAACAGGGATAAAACAGCTGGTGTCAGGAAATGTGACTGCGACCTCACTAATGGTTAAACTATAAACCAGCACAACAATGACAGTTACTGACGACCTCTGTACACGCAACATCTCCTGCACGCCCGTCCGTCCTCAGAGGATCCTCCTCTGTGGCTCCTCATCAGGTTTCTAACATCATTTTTTTTTACCCTGTGAAAACGTCTTTTCTCCATCAACATGTGAAGTGTTTCCTCAGTCTGATCGAGGGTCTGAGGACAGAGGATGTTGTTCACTGTACAGACTGTGAAGCCCACTGAGGCGATGTGATTGTGATTTTGGGCTGTATTAAAATTAATTTGAACATGACATAAGCCACAATGTTCTGAACAGACACACTAAAAAAAGAAATTACATTTTAGTTTTAGAACATAATATGGCAAACTTACTATTAATATTAAACTGTAAGACATAATCTCATCTCTAAAAACTTGAAGATTACTTAAGATACATGAAATATTTGCACCCCTGACAGCAAAGGGAGTTGGATCTTGACGGTTGAGTGGAACGCTCAGATTTTGATGATCTGGTAATTTTTTGTTTTTATGCAATCGGGAGCCTGCACAGGGTGTTTTACTTTGAAAATATACCGGATCCTCTGTGCCATTCCTGTGTCTCCGACTTCCTGCCGGTGCGATCTCCTCTGTGCAGCTTGTTGTGGCTTCCATCAAAAATAGACTTGGGAGCCAGAACCCAAAGCAGCTGGAACCCAATGCAGCTGGAACCCAATGCAGCCGTGCCCGGCTGGACTCCACTGGGCGCCTGAGCTAATCGTGGCCGCTTGTGATTTGTAACACACCATCACCTCAGCTGGCTCCTCTCGATGTGGAGAAGCAGCGGCTCTACTCTGAGCTCCTCCCGGGTGACAGAGCTCCTCACCCTTTCTCTAAGGGAGCGCCCTGCCACCCTGCGGAGGAAACTCATTTCAGCCGCTTGTATCCGGGATCTTATTCTTTCAGTCATGACCCAAAGTTCATGGCCATAGGTGAGGGTAGGAACGTAGATTGACTGGTAAATCTCTTCACCACGACAGACCGGTACAATGACCGCATTACTGCGGCCGCTGCACCGATCCGCCTGTCAGTCTCGCACTCCATCCTTTCCTCACTCGTGAATAAGACCCCAAGATACTTAAACTCCTCCACTTGAGGCAGGAACTCTCCCCCAACCTGGAGGGAGCAAGCCACCTTTTTCCGGTTGAGAACCGTGGACTCGGACTTGGAGGTGCTGATTCTCATCCCAGCCGCTTCACACTCGGCTGCAAACCGCCCCAGGACATGCTGGAGGTCCTGGCTCGAAGGAGCCATCAAAACCACATCATCCGCGAAAAGCAGAGATTAGATCCAGTGGCTCCCGAACCAGACCCCCTTCCCCCTAACCCTCCAGCCGACCCTGTACACCACGAGGGACACGGTCGAATGCCTTCTCCAAGTCCACAAGGCACATGTGGACTGGTTGGGCAAACTCCCATGAACCCTCGAGCACCCGGCGGAGGGTATAGAGCTGGTCCAGTGTTCCGCGGCCAGGACGAAAACCGCATTGTTCCTGCTGAATCCAAGGTTCGAATATCGGCCTAATTCTCCTCTCCAGTACCCTGGAGTAGACTTACCCAGGGAGGCTGAGGGGTGTGATCCCCCGATAGTTGGAACACACCTCCGGCCCCCCTTTTTGAATAGAGGGACCACCCCCCTTGTCTGCCAGTGCAGAGACAATGTCCTTGACTGCTACGCAATGCTGCCGAGACTTGTCAGCCAAAACAGCCCCACAACATCCAGAGATTTGAGCTACTCAGGGCAGATCTCATCCACCTCCAGATCTTCGAAGTATTCCCTCCACCGCCTGACAATGTCCCCAATCAAGGTCAACAGCTCCCCACCTCCACTGTGTTGGTGGAGGACTGCTTCCCCTTCCTGAGGTGTTGATGGTTTGCCGGAATTTCTTTGAGGCCGACTGGTAGTCCTCCTCCATGGCCTCCCCAAACTTTCCAGAAGTTTTTGCTTCCATGACCGCCTGCACTACCGTACGCTTGGCCTGCCGATACCCATCAGCTGCCTCAGGAGTCCCCTGAGCCAACCAGATAGGACTCCTTCTTCAGCTTGACAGCATCCCTTATTTCCGGTTTCCACCACCGGTTTGGGGGATTGCCACCACGACAGGCACTGGAGACCTTACAGCCACAGCTTCGAACAGCCGCGTCAACAATGGAAGTGGAGAACATGGTCCATTTGGACTCAATGTCCCCAGCCTCCCTCGGGATTTGGTCAAAGCTTTCTTGGAGGTGGGAGTTGAAGACCTCCCCAACAGAGGGTTCTGCCAGACGTTCCCAGCAGACCCTCACAATGCGTTTGGGTCTGCCAGGTCTGTCTAGCTTCCTTCCCTGCCAGCGGATCCAACTCACCACCAGGTGGTGATCAGTTGACAGCTCAGCCTCTCTCTTTACCTTAGTGACCATGACATACGGTGGGGGTCAACAGTAAGAGACCCGAAGGCGCAGGGAGGCGACCCCCTTGTTCACTGGGGAGGACTCCAACACATGCCGGCTGAGCTGAGGACCTATTAGCAAGCCCACACCAGGTCATCGTGTTTTCGCCGTGGGCAACTCCAGAGTAGAAGAGAGTCCAGCCTCTCTCAAGTCCCCGACCCATGACCGGCACCCAGATATCATAGCACCGGCCCCTTCTGAACCCTCCTGCGGGTGGTGAGCCTTCTGGAGGGCGTGCCCAGATTGCTTGGCTGGGTTCCAGCCACCAGGCGCTCGCCTGCGAGCCCCAACCCCAGGCCTGGCTCCAGGGTACGTACCCTTCCTAGTTCTAAACTTCTTCATCAGGGGCTTTGGAACCGCTCTTAGTCTGACCCATCACCTATTACCAGTTTGCCTTGGGAGACCCTACCAGGGGCATTAAGCCCCAGACAACATAGCTCCTAGGATCATTCAGGTGCTCAAACCGCTCCACCATGGTAAGGTGGCACTTCAAGGAGAGGTGTAATTTAATCAGAAGAACAAAATGAATCACACATATTTAATTACTAAATCAATTTTAGCAAAAATAAGGCTTACAGTAAAAATAGACACCAATATATGTGATTGAAGTATCATTAAAAACTGTTACAAGGTGATAAAACTGACAAAAATCACACATATTTCACTATTTATAGCCACGCTTTCTATAAATGCAGCACTGTATAATGTGGCTGTAAAACCTGCGGCATCATCCAACACACTACTGAGTACTGTTGTCCTACGTTATAATGTGTGATTAGTAAAAAAAAACATTACTCTGTAATGTGATCAACTTACCAGGGTTACCCCAAATTTCCACCGGATACGCGTCTGCTGCGTTATGGCTCCGATCCAGTTTGCTCTGCTGTCTGCCGTCCAGCAACCCCCACCATTTGCTTTTGAATCCACCATGGCGCAGTACGGTCGACAGCTGGCGTTGTGGGGGTTAGTTCTGAAGTTACGACTGGTCTAGGAGTAGGGAAAAGCCGTACTTTGCGCGTCCTGTGAAAAAGAAGAAAAGTTAGAAATGCTCACGGCCGCTGCTGATTGGTCCGATGGCATGATGTCACTATGTTATGTAGCCCAATCTTCACTGATTGGCTGAAAAAAGTTCCCCGACGTCACTGGAGCGCATAACAGCACCATTTTAGATGTCTGCGAAAGTGACCATGTATAGTTCCTTGCCCGATGTGACGGCACCCACTCAGATCGTTTTTTAAGTAGCATTACAAAAACTTTTTTTTAAAAACAAATCTGGCTTACGTGTCTGATATTAAGATTAGCTGACAGCCAACATCAGGTGAGGAAACATCACACATGTTTAAACTAAGACAGAACAAGTCTGTTTGAGTTGAGATGAAACACTCAGCAGAGACTCTGGTTCTGGTTCTCTGTCTTCTGTAGCGTTACGTTAATGAAGTAAGGTTCATTTCCCCTCCAGCTCCAGTCAGCAGTCAACAGAACAGAACCTGGAGGTCAGAACAGAACCTGGAGTTACTGTGTTGATGGTCACGTTGGATCAGACAGAAGATTTGTATGAACACTTTAATTGGACTTCTGACTGTAGACTGTTCGACCAAACATTGGATTGCCTGTCCAGCTCAAGATGTGATTGTCAGTAGGTTAATTGCAGAAAGATTGTTCTGAAGTTCTGATCTGGTTACACTCCTCGTTAACATGAAATCTCAGTTTCCTCAATATGTGTTTGTGTTTCAGAGCATCCTGCAGATGTCCAGCAGCTGTCGGTGAGTAAAGAAGATGTTCCACCTGAGCAGCAGGAGTGCAGCTCCAATGTGGACCAGGAGGAACCAGAACCCCCACACATTAAAGAGGAACAGGAGGAGCTCTGGACCAATCAGGAGGAGGATGATGTCGCCAGGTTCACCTTCACTTTGAAGAGTGAAGATGAAGATGACGATGAAGGAAAACCTCAGTCCTCACAGCTCCATCAAAGACAGACTGAACAGGTGGAGACAGAAGCTGATGGAGCAGACTGGGGAGGACCAGAACCAGTCTGGACCTCAGATCAACTTTTACAGCCTGAGACTGATGACACTGACGACTCTTCTGAACCTGAGACTGAAAACAGAAGGGAGAGCAGAGAACCTCCGTCAGGACTAAACTCTTTGACAAAGCAATTTGCTGTCGATAACATGAAGTGTAAAACTGGCAAGAAACCATTTTTCTGCTCCGAATGTGGTAAAATATTTTGTGGAAAGACGAGTCTGAAGACACACATGAGGATGCACACAGGAGAGAAACCCTACAGCTGCACTCTGTGTGATAAAAGCTTTGCTCAGAAAGGAGGTCTGGACGACCACCAGGGGACTCACACCGGGGAGAAACCCTTCAGCTGCACAGTTTGTGGTAAAGGTTTCAGCTGTAACAACACTCTGCAGAACCACCTGAAGAACCACACGGGAGAGAAACCGTACCGCTGCTCTCACTGTGATAAATGTTACTTATGGAACGCAGATTTACAGATTCACATGAGAACCCACACAGGAGAGAAACCCTTCACCTGCGCCATCTGCAACAAGAGCTTTTACGTCAAAGAACATCTGAACAGACACATGAAGTACCACACGGGAGAGAAACCCTTCAGCTGCTCAATCTGTGGGAAAGGCTGTGCTGAGAAGACAGACCTGAAGAAACATATGAGAGTCCACACGGGAGAGAAACCCTTCAGCTGTCCCTTCTGTGGGAAGTGTTGCGCTGAGAAAGGAGACTTGACCAAACACATGAGAGTTCACACGGGAGAGAAACCCTTCAGCTGCGACATCTGCGGGAAGAGTTGTGCCCAGAAGGGAAGTCTGAAGATCCACATGAGAACTCACACAGGGGAGAAACCCTTCAGCTGCGACATTTGTAATGAGAGGTTCACCTGGCGGTATCAGTTTAAGAACCACGTGTGTCGTGGAGAGTCCTCAGTGTCAGTTACTCTGGATCATAACACATCTACATCAGCAGGAACTGATACATGACCTGATTCTGACGTTGTTAATGGGTCGACTAAAGCCCTGCTGATAGATCTAAACAATTAAAGAAGTCCTGAGAGTGAAGACTGCTGGTGAAACATTTTCAGAGTCTGATCTAAAATGATTTCTCTCCTGAAGTGTGTGTTAGCTTGGTTTTAACTCCGTTTTCAGGATTTCTCTGTTTTTTATGTTTGAATCAAATCATTTTGTTCTCCGAGAGTCACTTTCTCTCAGAGCTTCTGCAGCGTCTCTTCAGACCGACTCACAGCTGATCATTTAAAATGTGTCATCAAATGTTTCACATCGTCGTCACAGACAGAAAACATCCGACGTCGGCTGAACAACAAGACTTTAATCTCTTTACTGTGTGAACTGACTCACAGCAGGAAGTGTAGATCTGTTGAGTTCTTCAGTCGTTTCACCTCCAACTCATGCTAATTATAGCAGCTAACACACACACACGCACCTGTGTGTGTGTGTGT
>CAEMYA010000477.1:199428-210943 GCA_903131615.1 Diplodus sargus | reverse complement strand
CTCTGTGTAAACATCAGCCTCTTCACTCTGATAACATTTGATTCATGACATCATGACTCAAAGTTTCCTGAAGTTTAAAAAAATGTTTCTCTGATTCTCAGCAGAGTTTCTCCTTAAATCATCCTGATGATCAATAAATCAGAGAACCTGGAGGAGTGTGTGTGTGTGTGTGTGTGTGTGTGTGTGTGTGTGTGTGTGTGTGTGTGTGTGCACACGCGCTGTGCGTCGGGCCCCATTTTGCACAAGGTGACGCATTCTCTGCAAATGTGCAGAGGATGATCATCGCTGCCGTGAGGCGGCGCCGAGTCAGCCCGAGTCAGTCCGCGTCAGTCCGAGTCAGTCCGAGTCAGTCCGCGGCAGCAGAGAGAACAGAGAGAGTAATCTGACACCTGCCGCAATGATTGACAGCACGCAGCATCCGACCAATCAGCAGTCAGATGCTCTGACAGGCAGCTGGGTGCAGGTGGAGCGACGGCCTCCACACAGCAGCATGAACCAGGAGCAACATCGTTATCGTTGGATTGTCTCTTATGTTTTATGTTTTATACAGCGACGGCTGCTCAAAGTGCTCTATAAATAAAGCTGAGTTGAATATTATTATCAGTTGTAATCGTGTTATTGGTATTTACATTCATTTCATTGTGTAATTTACCATTAAGACCAAAACAAATGTTAGTGATGTTTGTGTGATGGATTTGTTGTGCTGACAGTGTCAGTGCTGCAGTGAGTTACTGACAGCAGGTCACCTGGACACGGCTCGTTTCGTGATGTGGGGCCTCAAAATAAAATTCTGCTTAGGGCCCAATTTGGCCGGGCGGCCCCCCCCGTGTGTGTGTGTGTGTGTGTGTGTGTGTGTGTGTGTGTGTGTGTGTGTGTGTGTGTGTGTGTGTGTTTCACACTACACACTTTCTAACGTGCAGGTCAGTGTCTGTTCTGTGGGAACCAGCTCCGGTGGATCTGTGGCGCCGCCCAGAGGACACAAGAGGACCGTGTTCCACCTGGTTCTGTTCTGTCAGTACTGATCAGGGAACCGACCGATGACATCACATTACTTTGATTAAAGATCACCAGAGGACCGTGTTCCACCTGGTTCTGTTCTGTCAGTACTGATCAGGGAACCGACCGATGACATCACATTACTTTGATTAAAGATCACCGAAAGAAATCTAATGTTACGGTTATAATGAAGAAGAAGCAGGAGCAGGAGGAGGAGCAGCAGGAGGTGGAGGAGGAGGAGGAGGAGGAGGAGGTGGAGGAGGAGGAGGAGGAGGAGGAGGAGGAGGAGGAGCAGCAGCAGGAGGAGCAGGAGGTGGAGGAGGAGCAGGAGGTGGTGGTGGAGGAGGAGGAGGAGCAGCAGGAGCAGCAGGAGCAGGTGGAGGAGCAGCAGGAGCAGCAGGAGCAGCAGGAGGAGCAGGAGGAGCAGCAGCAGGTGGAGCAGCAGGTGGAGGTGGTGGAGGAGCAGCAGGAGGAGCAGGAGGAGGAGGTGGTGTTGGTGTTGGAGAATATTGAGGCTCTACCAGCTATTTAATAAAACCTTTTTAATATTAAGAGTAATCAAAATGTTTGTGTGTTTTCTGTGACGCTGCAGACAACAAATCATTTTATCAACGTTGGAATATGAAACACAAACTTCACCTCAGAGAGCAGAACTCTGCTGACCCGCACTGAGGTTCTGGTCCGTGTAGTTTGGGTTAGCGGGTCATGGCGGTCCGTCCTGTGGTCGCCACTCGGCAGCCATCTTGTCTCACTGAGCGGGAACGAGGCGGGATTTAACGTCTAATGGTCGCGCGGACATGAGGACAGTTTGGACCTGGTTTCGACCCGCTTCAGCGGTTCGGTCACTTTGTTTCCCAAAACACAGTTAGAACGCCATTTTCCACACGTAACTCTTCTCCGCGGTTGCGCAGGTTTCACGACACCGACTTCTTTTACGGCTCAATATAGTGTCGTGACGTGACGTGACGTGACGTCGTCAGTAATTAAACCAAGGTGAGTTTATTGTGTGTATTACGTCACCGTGTGTGCCGATCCACTGGACTACAGTCATGTCCGCCATGTTCGGGTTCATTAACGGTTCGGTTATAAAAATCTTTATGATCATTTGCTGTTGTTTAAGAATGACGTCATCATCTCACTGCAGGCCTGCGCGGTTTGTCCCAGCGCGGCTGCCATCCCGACCCGTCGGCGCACAGACTCGCGCATGCGCTGCTCGGATCGGGCAGCAGGACGAAGATGGAGCAGAGAGCAGTCAGAGAAACGTCATCAGAGTCCAGGCTGTGTTCCCGACAGGGTCCAGATGTTCCGGTCCAGATGTTAAAGAGTCCGTGCTGGTAGAACCGGGTCGCATCTGGACGACCTGCTGCTGTTCACGGAGCTCGTGGAGTTAGCTTAGCATGCTAGCTGAAGCAAGAGTGAAGAGTTGGACGGAGATTCTGGAGGAATAATGTCGACCGAGCTGCTGCAGGCTGGTACCGGGCCCGAAGGTTCGTTTACCTGTCAGCTCTTTATTAAACCTGCGGAACGTCTGTGGGTTTACATGAGTGCACATGACGTCAGCACGAAGACAACCCAACAGGCAGAACTGTTCTGGAGGAACATGTTGTCGGTCTGCAGCAGAACGGTTCGGCTGAAAGAATCCTTTTTATTGAGCCGCAAACAGGATCAACATTTATGATCCACACGGTGACCCAGAACATCCACAGAACCACACTTTAATCACAGTTCTGTTATAGCGTCGTTCGTTTGTTTCAGAACTTTATAAAATATATAAAACAAGTTGATACGTGGATTCACAGAAACTCACCTTGTTAACTGGGTCAGTCTGAGCTCATCAGAACCGAACGATAAACCAAAACGACAGTCTGTGATAAAGTTCTGTTCGTCTTCAGCTTTTCTTACGTTTGTACTCGATGGAACCAGAACCGGCCTCAGCGAGGCCCGGCGGTCCTCTTTAATTCAATCAGGTCTAATCTGATTTCAGTCTGGATGTGAAACCACCCGCGACTGATTAACTCCGACCGAACCGACACAGACCGACACCAGGACAACAACACAAAGCACATCAGGGTTTATGGTCACTGCTGGTGGTTCTGGTCCAGTTGAACAGAGGTCCACAGTAACTCTCTGGACCTTGATGGTTCATGATGTTTAATGTGGACCTGCAGCGCCACCCTGTGGTGTTCAGAGGACAATAACCTGCAGGGTCCAAACCCACTGCTGTAAACAAGATGTTCTGATTAGTTGATGAGTCAGAGTTAACGGAGAGCCTGCAGCCAATCAGAGTCCAGTAGAGACCTGAACGTTCACTGAAACATGTTTCTGTTTTCTCCACAGACATCCAGCAGCTGGTCATTAAAGAAGAGGTTCAACCTGAGCGCGGCTCCAGTCTGGACCAGGAGGAACCAGAACCCCCACACATTAAAGAGGAACAGGAGGAACTCTGGACCAATCAGGAGCAGGATGACATCACCAGGTTCACTGTGAAGAGTGAAGATGAAGAAGAAGACGAGGAACCTCAGTCCTCACAGCCTCACCAGAGACGAACTGAACAGATAGAGACAGAAGCTGATGGAGGACCAGAACCAGCCAGGACCTCAGATCCAGATAGACATCTACAACCTGACACCGATGAGACCGACGACTCCTCGGACCCGGAGGCCGATAAAGCCTCTGAACCTCAGACTGAACGTGCTGCGAGCTCTGAGGACGAGAGGCGCCTGCAGGAACCAGGCCGAGTCCAAACAGCAGAGAAACCGTTTATCTGTGCGATCTGTGGGAAAAGGTTCCCACAGAAGAAATCCATCAGGGACCACATGAGACTTCACTCAGAGGACAAACGCTTCAGCTGCCCCTTCTGTGAAAAAACCTTTCAGGTGAAAATCGATGTGGTGCGACACATGAGGATCCACACGGGGGAGAAACCCTTCAGCTGCTCCGTCTGCGGCAAAGGCTTCGCACAGAACTCAACTCTGACCTCACACCTGAAGGTCCACACAGGAGAGAAACCGTACACCTGCTCCGTCTGTAAGGTCAGCTTCAGTTTCAAAGGCCACCTGTCGACTCACATGAGGATCCACACGGGGGAGAGACCGTTCAACTGCTCCGTCTGTGGGAAAGGATTCACCGTGAACGGGAATCTGAGGCGACACATGCTCGTCCACACCGGAGAGAAACCGTTCAGCTGCTCCGTCTGCGAGAAAAGATTTGCGCAGTTCGTTCAGATCAGAAGACACAAGTGTGCCGGCGCCGTCAGCTCGGATCAGTGACGCTCTGAGCTCAGAGACTGGACTCGACCCTGAAGACTTCAGAACTGTGAATCCACCTCCTGTAACAACACAGACGACATCTCTTTAACTTTGGGTCAGAACCTGCAACTCTCAGATCAGACTGCTCCAGAGATTGACTGATTGATTAAAGATTGAGAGCTGATCAATATGAATCAATACTAGTTCTAGTTCTCATGTCAGATGAATCATTGAAGTGTTCAGCTGTGAGACGGGTTGTGATGTTGTGTTCTGGACTCGATCGTTCCAGATGATTAAAACATGAACAGTGTTCACACTGTAAACTGCCGTCTGCAGACAGATTCTGACTCATAGTTCTGACTTTACCGACCCGTTTCCCAGCAGTATTTAGATGTCCGGTGCTGTAATCCTGCTTAGTGGATGTCCCTCTGTCTGTAGTAAATCTACGGCTTGGACCTCTTGGATTTGTCTCAGATTTTGAGGTTGGTGATTGGTTCTGACTCAGTGTGAGAACAGAATCAATCAGATTATTTATTTGCGATGAGAATAAAAAGAGTTTCAGTCGATGATATTCTTTAAATGTAGTGGACTGGGTCAGAATCAGGAAGTACAACAGTCTGTGTACCGTGAAGCTTCACTGTCAGGTCCGTTTACATCAGCAGCTATAGACAGTCCGGAGGCTCGTCAGAACCAGAGCTCATGCTGCAGTACTGAAGGTGATTCTGGACAAAGATGGTTGATTGTTGAGTCTCAGGTCATCGTCAGTATCCAGCCTGGAGTTCTGACCCACAGTGTGGATATCGAACCATCTGGGAATGAGACTCAACAACCAACTACTTCTCTTCAGAATCGCTGCCGGCCCGGCTGTTGGTTCAGGTGGACCCACAACTATGACCACGCTGAACCTCCGCTGAAGGCTTTGATGCTAAACACATGATAAGTTACACAGTGCAGATCTTTGAACAAATCAGCCTCAAAACTCTCTGCAGTGTTCTGGAAACCATTAAAGCAGGCGAACCAAAGTGAGGCCCGCGGGCTGAAGTGGGCCGCCGGATGGTTCCATAAAAGAAGGTGATAGATATGAACAGTTTGCTGCTTTACCTCGTGTGAGGTGAAATGCTCCTCAGCTAAAGGATCCATGATGACTGTCGGTCCGAACCTTTGTGCTTCAGAGACCGGTTCTGTTCTGAACACGGGAGAGAACAGACGTGGATCAAGGCGGCCCGTCATTCAGCTCAGGGTTATTCTCAGTGCTGTACCGGAGACAACTGGACCCGTTTCAGTGTCTTGAAGACGCAGAGACAAAGCAGAACATGGGTCATCAGAATCTCAACAGAACTCAGGGCTCCTGTACAGCACCACGTCGACAGACCCGTCCAGCTTCACATCCACACTGTAAACAGTATTTTTAACATCCTGCTGCTCATAAAGGAGGATTCTAACCCAACACTGTAGAGAATAAATGTTTTCAATCCGTCCCGTCATCAGTGTCTCTGACGTCATCGGTGCCTCTGGCGTCATCAGTGTCTCTGACATCATCAGTGTCTGACGTCATCACTGTCTGTGACGTCATCGGTGCCTCTGGCGTCCACTGGAGGGCAGCAGACTCACTGATGTTATTAACGTCTCCTTATTTCACCAGACTGGTTAAATGTGCCTTACCGATTGCTCCTTCAATAAAATGATCAACAGACTTAAAGAGGAAGGACTGTCACTTTGTTCTCATTTCAGAATAAAAGCATGCCGTCAGAATAAAAGGATGATTAAGCTGGTTTAACATGTAAATCATGAATATTAACAGTAATAAACGTGATCTTCGTCTACAGAAACACATTCGAGTCTGTCTGTGCACCTTCTCTTTATTTTTTTATAAAACGTGACAATAATTCATGTTGCAGTATAAAAATAAACAGCTGTAAGTGACTTGAAATCAAACATCTGGCAGACAAACGAGTCGAGACGTTTCTTCTCCTTCGTCCTCAGAGTGAAGCTGAGACTCCGATCAAGAGTCGACTCTTCTGTTAGCAACAGAAGGTCGTTTGCTCCTGTTTTCCTCAAACGTTCATCAGGAATCATTTTACTGCACGAAGCGACTGATCTCATACGTGAACGTCACACGGAGGTCGGTCGATTATTGATCAACGCCTCAGGCTGAATTCAAAGTGTCCTGATGAGTTCATGTCTCATTCAATTCAACGCATCATGTTGTTGTTCGTGTTTATTCGGGCCGTCAGTCGGACACTTTGCTCTCTGAGCTGCGAGCTGCTGCAGTCTGCAGATAAACAGTGAAGATACATCTGCTGAGTGACGCTCTTCTTTCTAAACTTCAATCGGCTTCAACAGACGTCAACATTAACTAGTTTAATGATCAGGTTGTTTCAGGCTGCAGCTCCACACAGATCCAAAGTGTCTCTGTTTGCTCCGTCTGAGGCTCCATCACAGCAACACTTCCTGTAGTTTCTCAGCACCAATCAGACGCAAGTTGTTGTTTCTGACTTCCTGTCGTCAGCAGAGTCATCAGTCGTCCTGGAAACCGACAAACGAGTCCTGGTCGCTGTCGCCATTGAACACCTGATGAAGAACTGTCTGGCTTTTAACCAACGACTCCTGCTGCTTCTTCTCCTCCTCCTCCTCCATCATCAGCAGCAGCTCCAGCTCTGGTTCTCTTTCTGGTTCTGGTTCTGGTGCAGGTTCCGAGGTCTCCAGAGGCTGGACCAGAGCCTCAGTCAGACCCTGGATGATCTTCATCAGCTCTCCCCGGTCCTCCACCTCCTGCAGGTTACACGCCGAGGCAAACGACCTGCAACACAGACAGATGTTGGCACAGAACCACAGAAGAAGAAACGCTTCATCGTCTCTACGGTTTCTGAGGTGTCACACCTGCGGAGGACGTTCGTCTCTGAATTCAAGGTGGAGGACACTTCACTGAGCCAGCAGGCCAGAGTCAGAGCCAGCTGGTCCAGACCCAGACCATCCAGACCCCCCTGAGAGACCAGCTGAGTCCACCGAGCCTGGAGGAGGAGGAGCAACACATCAGGACATCAGCATTCTATCACACAGGTGAGACAGAATCAGAGCGGTGAGACAGGTGAGACTACCTGCAGGAAGTCTCGCAGCACCTGCGTCACACAGACGTCCAGCGGCTGCAGACGACAGCAGCATCCTGACGGGATGAAGAAGACGTCTGTGGACAACGACGTCAAAGCGGTCCTGAACTCATCCATCAGGTGACCGCGGTGGACGTCCACGATCAACACTGACTGATAGCTGGACACCACGTGAGGCTTCCACACCTGCACACAGGTAAACATGACGTCACATGACCAGACTAAAACTCTGACATACTCCTCTGAGCTCAGATGCTTCCACAGACCTTGTTGATCCAGATCTTGTGGCAGTCCTGGTCTGTGAATTCTTCCTGCCGAGCCTCCAGCAGAACGTTGTCGGGGAACCCTTCAGGAAGGAGCGGCGGGGTTCCTCTGAAGAACAGCAGAGGGGGCAGCAGCGTCCCGTCAGACAGAGCAGAGAGGACGACGTCAAACACCGGTTCTTCTTCAGGCGAGCCGAACAGCCGCAGGGCCAACGAGTTCTGGTCCGAGAACTGGTCCTGGTCGATGAAGATGGAGAACTCGTCCATTGAGGCCACAAAGTTCGGAGCAAGGTTCTTACTACGGACCTGAACACAAGAACAGTTTGTCACCTCAGCTGCTCTGTGACATAAAGCTGCAGAACTCACACAAAATATCCATGTTGAATACTTTAAATTTGTGGTTTTGTTAATGAGGATTTGAATGGCTCAGTGCAGAAACTCAATTTAAGCTACGATGCTAATTGAGCCAACACTGAAGGGTGGACAAAATAATAGAAACAGCTCTCCAGTGATCAAAGAGCTCAACCGGGACCGTCTGAGCAGTTGGACTCATAAACTGGACCAGAACCTGAGTCACATCTACAGTACCGAGTCATCTCTTGTTCTTGAGTTGGAAGATAATGATGGAAAGTAACTAAGTTCATTTACTCAAGTAAATACATATAATGTCACAGCCAAGTTATCAATAAATACAAAGGCCCTCATTTATCAATCTTGCGTGAAAACGGGTGCAGATCTGAGCGCAGAATTGGTCTTACGACAGGACACACGTGTGATTTATGAAACATTCGTATCTGACCAATTCCAGCGTACGAATGATCGGGTCTTGATAAATGCGGCGGCTGAATTCGATCGTCATTAACATGTTACGCCCTTAAATATTCCTGGTTCGGAGGCCTCGCCCAGTGAGAGAAGAAACTCTGGCAAGAAGAGAAACTTTTCCGAGATGGAGATCAGCATCCCGGCAGCGCCGGCACATCAACGGCTCCATTCACTAATGAAATGTTGTGCAGAACTGAACAGGTCAAAATAATATGGCCCACTTTCTCTGGGGTATACAGCAGAGTTCCCCCTGCTGGTCCGAGACGGAGCCACCTGCCCTTCAGCACCTGAAGCAGCTCCACTGTGACCCGTGTGCGTGTGTGCGCACTATTGAATCTGCGTTCCTGCTCTGTAGCAGGTTTGCCAGCGGGGTTATTAGGTATTCCGTTAACTAGTTGTCATGTTAGGCTATTTACATATTTTATTTTACAATAAAGTGGTATCAGTAAAAACATTAAAAATAATCGGTTTTGATCAGTTCTAAATATGTGACTGCTGCTTAATGACAGCTGAGGTTTGTTTAATAAATATTTTCAGTCTCAGCCAGATTTCGCTGCACCGCAAATCCACACACTCAGATTTGCGTACACGAGCTCAGACCTGATGTGAGATCTGATCGTAGCTTCCGCTCACGTCCAAATTGATAATGCCGAAGTTTGCGTGGAAATGGTCGTACGCACGGTTTTCTGCCGTACGTTCGTTTGATAAATGAGGGCCACTGTGTGTATGTATATAGTATTTGTGCTCTGTGGTGTTGATACTTGAGTAAAAGGTAATCTGGGACGCACCTGTGCAGACAGCAGCTGTATGAAGACGCGGCTGTTGTCTCGGATGCTGCGGGGCATTCTTCCTCGGTGGTGCTGGGACGGCTGCACGCCGAGCTCGTGCCTCAGCAGGAAGTCGACGGCCCAGCTGTAGCAGTCGGTCGGCTGACTGTTCTCTCCCAGAGCCTTCCTCGCCGTCTGCAGCAGCGAGGACTCGCTCACGCTCAGCTGCTGCTCCCTCTGACTCATCACCCACTCCGCCAACTTCTCCGTCCTCCAGCACCACTTCCTGTAGGACCGATGGCGCTCCTGCTGCCGGATCCACGAGTGGATGATCGGAGGAGACGTCTGGAAGCGGCAGGTGGTCTGAGGGAGGCCATGACACAGATAGGAGAGGACGGCCGCGAGCTGAGAGGCCGACAGAGGAGAGACGGAACACTGAGGAGGAAGAGGAGGATGCACTCATCATCATCATCATCATCATGTCCTCTCATCTGACTGCAATCATCAAGACTAAACCAGCAGCAGTTAATGGATTAGTTGTAGACTGTTACATTAAATCACCAACGTTTCTGATCATTTGAAGCATTTGTTAATAAAATAAAGTCTCTATTCTGTGATTTCACCTCGTAACAGTCACTGAACATGCGCGCTCACCTGGTCAGGTTGTGGGCGGGGCCCCAGGAACTTGATGGTCATGGCGGGGGGAGAGGAGAGAGGGGAGGGGGAGGTGAGGGCTTTGACTGACAGCTGTGGGGAGGTCTGACCGGACGGGAGGAGGTGGATGGGGATGAAGACTCCGCCCCCCTGACCACCTGGTGATGTCACACTGTGGGAGGAGGAGGAGGAGGTTCAGGGGGTTATGACGAGATAAATAATAATTATAAACAATTATCTGATCAGATTAGATTGTGTTTAACTGATGGATCGCTGGACAGGAAGTGATGTTAGGACCAGCGAGCGTGAGGATGAAGAAGAGAAGGTTTCATCAGATTAAAGGTTAAAACGTTCCCTCACAAAAGGTTCAGAATTCATCAGTGACGAGACAAACGTGACGTTAGCATGTGGAGCTAACTGCACACCTTCATCTCTGCTGCCCCTTCACATTAAAAGCCCTCTAATTCTAATTTCAGACTCCATCAGCTATCATGCTCTTTCTCTGAAAGGCTTTTACTGTGAAGGAGTCGAGATTCGCTGCAGGTCTGATGTGAGTTTACCTGCAGGAGATGTCAGCTGGTTGTGTGTCCATCGTCGTGTCACCAGTTATCCCTGACTCTGAAACACACACACACACACACACACACACACACACACACACACACACACACTTTAGTCTCTATGACACCATAGAAGAAGTACTCATGCAGAACTTTACTCTGATGAAACATGTAATCTGCAAAGTAATGAGTAACTGAAGATATCTGACAAATAGAGCAAAAAGAACAATGTTTCCTCCAAACTGTAGTCCAGTGTAAGTACAGGAAGAAGAAGAAGAAGAAGAAGAAGAAGAAGAAGTACCGTTGTGTGCTAACATGACACAGTGATGGTCGGGTCTGTCTGTCAGGTGATTGGCCATCACGTCTCCTCTGCAGGTGGTGAACGTGCACGACACACACTTCAACTTATGTGACAACCTGAAACACACACACACACACACACACACAGTCAACTAATATAGAAATGAAACAAATAATATATTGATCAGTGAAGCTCTGACATGTTGGTTATTGTGTTACATAAATGAATTAAACATTAATAACAAGCAGATTTGTCAGCTTCACTTTCTTGAACAACAACAATAAACACAACAAAGAGTCGCTACCTCGGCTGGGACACGAACACACTGTGGAACTGAGGCTTCCTCCTGCAGGTAGCATGATTACTGCGCACACACACACACACACACACACACACACAGGTTGTTAAAGGTCAGAGGTCACACTAAAGTCTGCTCTACATCTTGTTCTGGCAGTCGGTCGAACAGACAAGATATCTAAAGACGTGACATCATCTTCTGGACTAATTAAAATAATGAGCTGTGACCTACTTGATCATGTGGTTGGCGTAGGAGGTGGAGCAGCAGGTGACAAACTTGCAGAGCGAGCAGTGGACCAGAGACGGGAAGTGAGTTCCGAAGTCCTGAAACGACGTCAGACACTCCAGACAGCGCTGAGAGGGACGAGAGACACCGACGTCCTCACTGAAACACACAGAGAGAGAGAGAGAGACGCTGAGAGACGTCCAGATGTTGACAGAGGTTTTTATAAAGTGAGGGAGTGAGCTGAACTCTGCAGGTGAGGGGCAGATGTGGGACA
>CAEMYA010000477.1:172966-187191 GCA_903131615.1 Diplodus sargus | reverse complement strand
GGCGGAGTGATATCTACTGCAGAGGGCTCTCACGGCACTGATGTGTTTTAATATTAGTAACTTGAGCTTTCATCGTTGAACACAAACAAAACATCTCGGTAGTAACTCCACTCCGATCACAAACAGCAGCAAAGTTCAGCGAACCTGGAGCCCAACTTCTGCATGCTAATCGGTGTTAGCATGCTAACGTTTCACTACATCATTAAACTAAACTGATCAACTTTACACACAGAAGTGTAAAGTCCGACTCTTCTTCACGTGTCGTTCAGACTCCACGTGATGGCTGCAGTAGTTTGATCCGCCGGATAAAGAAGAAGAGACGCGAACACTCAGTTTAGGTGTCAGCAGCTGAACCTGCTAGCTGTTAGCTAACCGTGTCAGACTGCTAGCGGAGCAACAACCTGCGACTCTCATTAAAGTTTCTCTTTATAACCATAAATTAAGTTGATCTCATCCTGCAGGTTCAATCACACGACCTGCTGATGGATCCGCACGAGCCTCAGTGGGTTCTGAGGTCATTAATAATAATATTATTATTATTATTATTATTATTATTATTAGCTTTAGTTTAGCTTACATTTAATTATAGGTTAGCCTACAGGAGGTTAGCAGCCTTTGTTAGCTGTGTATTAACCACAGAAATATATATATATATATATATATATATATATATATATATATATATATATATATATAATGTAATTAACACAGCACTGTGACCAGCTCAGATGTCTGTGCTCGCTAGGCTAATCTGCTAAACACAGATTCTTTATGTTTTAATGAATTTTAAAGACTTTTCAGATGAAATGATTTAACATGAGACTTTGTGTCACAATCTGCAGAGAGTTCAAAACATCTGTCATCTCTTTAATCACACTGTGCAAATCCAACTCTTAAAAACTTTATGTAGCGAGCGCTAAAATGAGTTAGCTTAATGAAGCTACACCTGAGCGGGTCGGATCGGAACACACGTACATGCGACTCACTGCTGGAATATAATAAATAATGATAATAATAATTTTAAAGCTACAGCTAGCTGATGAGTTAGCATTTCAAGATATAGCAATTATAGCAAGTAATTAAATGAACTGACTGAACTGACATGACAACAGTTTGTTGTTTGTTTGTTTGTTTGTTGTTTGTTGTTGTGATGCTCAGTTACAGATCTTCTTTAAAGTCACAATATTATGTTTGATGTTGAACCTTTGACAACATGTTGAGTCCTCCACACGTCCAACACATGATGGTCCGTGTTCGCCTCGCGAACATCAGATCCTGCTGTGTCAGCCCATCGGTCCAATCTCTCTAAACTTCTGATCTGGTTCTGGCTCATCAGATGTCTGTTAAAGTTCTTTGGTACCAGTGCTTATGGTGAAGCTGCTGTAGTCGTCTCATTGATCTCTGCTTGTAATAATTACTGTATAATGTCACATATAATAATAATAATGACAACAACAACAACAATAATAATAATAATAATAATAACGTTGATAACGACAGTTTATTTCTGAGGTGTTTGCTTGTAACTGAATATTTATATTTCAGTTTCTTTACATGACGTGTTGTTAATGTTAGTTCATCTGCAGATCAATACTGAATCATTAGTGCAGACTACAGCTTGTACATAAATACATTTAAATCAACTGTTTTACTACATTAAACACGTGTTTGATAAATTAATATATCGATAATGAAAATGATAAATTAATAAGAATAAACATGACGTCACGTGAAGTGTCCTTTTATTATTTTCTGTCAACAAACGAAGACACAAGCTAAGCTACGTGCCGACGCAGCGCTGTGTACGTGACGTGATGACGCCACAGACCCGGAAGGAAGCCCGTGTTGTTGTCGCAGCAGCTCAGCTGATCTTCCTCCTCAGCAGACGAACAGAACCTCAGAGCTGCTGCTGCTGCTGTTAGCTGTTAGCTGTTAGCTGCTGGCTGTTGTGTTGTTGCTGTTGCTGTTGTTGTTGTTGTTTACTTTGCGTCGCCATCATGAACGTGACGCTCGCGGTGAAGCAGTACATCTCCAAGATGATCGAGAACAGCGGACCCGGAATGAAGGTTCTGCTCATGGACAAGGAGACGGTGAGAGACCGGAGAGTACAAAGACCGCTTAGTTACTGAGAGGAACTAGTTACTGACCGCTTAGTTACTGAGAGGAGCTAGTTACTGACCGCTTAGTTACTGAGAGGAACTAGTTACTGACCGCTTAGTTACTGAGAGGGACTAGTTACTGACCGCTTAGTTACTGAGAGGAACTAGTTACTGACCGCTTAGTTACTGAGAGGAACTAGTTACTGACCGCTTAGTTACTGAGAGGAACTAGTTACTGACCGCTGAGTTACTGAGAGGAGCTAGTTACTGACCGCTTAGTTACTGAGAGGAGCTAGTTACTGACCGCTTAGTTACTGAGAGGGACTAGTTACTGGCCGCTGAGTTACCGTATGTAGGTAGTTACTGTCTGAAGTTAGTAACTGTCTGTAGTTAGTTACCGTCTGTAGGTAGTTACTGTCTGAAGTTAGTTACTGTCTGTAGTTAGTTACTGTCTGTAGGCAGTTACTGCCTGTAGGCAGTTACTGTCTGTAGGTAGTTACTGTCTGTAGGAAATTACTGTCTGTAGGCAGTTACTGTCTGTAGGTAGTTACTGTCTATAGGCAGTTACTGTCTGTAGGTAGTTACTGTCTGTAGGCAGTTACTGTCTGTAGTTAGTTACTGTCTGTAGGCAGTTACTGTCTGTAGGTAGTTACTGTCTATAGGCAGTTACTGTCTGTAGGTAGTTACTGTCTATAGGTAGTTACTGTCTATAGGCAGTTACTGTCTGTAGGTAGTTACTGTCTGTAGTTAGCTACTGTCTGTAGTTAGTTACTGTCTGTAGGTAGTTACTGTCTGTAGTTAGTTACTGTCTGTAGTTAGCTACTGTCTGTAGTTAGTTACTGTCTGTAGGTAGTTACTGTCTGTAGTTAGTTACTGTCTGTAGGCAGTTACTGTCTATAGGTAGTTACTGTCTGTAGGTAGTTACTGTCTGTAGTTAGTTACTGTCTGTAGGTAGTTACTGTCTGTAGTTAGTTACTGTCTGTAGGTAGTTACTGTCTGTAGTTAGTTACTGTCTGTAGGCAGTTACTGTCTGTAGGCAGTTACTGTCTATAGGTAGTTACTGTCTGTAGGTAGTTACTGTCTGTAGGTAGTTACTGTCTATAGGCAGTTACTGTCTGTAGGTAGTTACTGTCTGTAGTTAATTACTGTCTGTAGGTAGTTACTGTCTGTAGTTAGTTACTGTCTGTAGGCAGTTACTGTCTGTAGTTAGTTACTGTCTGTAGGCAGTTACTGTCTGTAGGCAGTTACTGTCTATAGGCAGTTACTGTCTGTAGGTAGTTACTGTCTATAGGTAGTTACTGTCTGTAGGTAGTTACTGTCTGTAGGTAGTTACTGTCTATAGGCAGTTACTGTCTGTAGGTAGTTACTGTCTGTAGGTAGTTACTGTCTATAGGTAGTTACTGTCTGTAGGTAGTTACTGTCTGTAGGTAGTTACTGAGTCAGTCAGTCTGCAGGGTGGAGCAGGTCACAGACTGCAGCAGCTGTTCACCTTTAAAGTGAACAATGTGCCAACAAACAGGCAGAAGAAGAAGAAGAAGCGTGGAGGGCAGGTGCTGCAGTGAAACCACCTGACCATGACTGTGTGTGTGTGTGTGTGTGTGTGTGTGTGTGTGTGTGCAGACCAGCATCGTCAGCGTGGTCTACACTCAGTCAGAGATCCTGCAGAAGGAGGTCTACCTGTTTGAACGCATCGACTCTCAGAGCAGAGACAACATGAAGCACCTGAAGGCCATCTGCTTCCTGCGACCCACCAAGGTTCAGAACCGGCCCGCTCACTTATTGATCGCTCATGATAACGCTGACTGTGACTGACGACGTTTGTTTGTCTGTGTGCAGGAGAACGTGGAGCATCTGATCCAGGAGCTGCGGAGACCGAAGTACAGCGTCTACTTCATCTGTAAGACTCACATTCAGAACTCCCCTGAGAATCTGCATGTTTCTAACTGTTCTTCAGAACCACAGTGATCCAGTGATGTCAGTCTGAGCAACCATCAGAACATGCTAACAGGAAGTGCTAACGGCTAATTCAGCTCTCTAGTAATGTCTCTATCTCTCTAAATGTAACAGAGGCTAAAAACTACAACAAGCTGTAGTCCAAAGCTGCTCCTCCTCACACAGTGCTGATGATGTCATCGACAAATTTATCATTAGTGTTCAATCATCTTCTGACTGCAGTGTGTATGTGTGTGTGTGTGTGTGTGTGTGTGTTTCAGACTTCAGTAATGTGATCAGTAAGAGTGAGATCAAAGCTCTGGCTGAGGCTGATGAACAGGAAGTGGTGGCTGAAGTTCAGGTGAGTCTCAGGTGTGATCTGCCTGAAACACACACACACACACGTTCCTCATGTTCTGTCTCTGTCGTGTCTCTGCAGGAGTTCTACGGAGACTTCATCGCTGTGAATCCTCACCTGTTCTCTCTCAACCTGCACGGAGTTGCCAGGGTGAGAAAACACAACCTGTCGTTCACAGCAGGTTAACAAGTGTACTGAGTCCGGACCAGTTGAGCCCGGACCAGCTGAGTCCGGACCAGTTTGTGAGCGGACCGACGAGTTATTAAAGTTCTCCCCAAAATGAAAAACACATATTTCTCCTCTGATCATGTGATATTACAGATCCAGATAGTTCTAGTGGGAGTTCTGACCCGGTGACTGAAGATGACTCACAGGGCTTGTGATCAGTTTCATGTAGGAACTATTTTCTGTCACGCAGAAGGAAGCGTTCATCCTCTGAGGAGCGGCTGGCATTGGTGTCGGGCAGGAGTGGTGACCTTTGACCTCCAGCTGATAGCTAGACGAACACTTCCCTCTGTGCTGTGATACGGAAAGAAAATAGTTCCTTTATGAAACTGCTCACAGCAAATTCTGTGGATGTCTCGAGTAACCGGGTCAGCACTTCTGGAACGAGACTTTGTTCAAGAGTTCTCCAGATGTATTTTTCGGCGCTCTTAGCATCAGACGGCTCCACAGCTGATGTGTCCAAAACTCTGCAGATGGTGGTGATGAAGATGATATGATGATGATCATGGTGGAGGTGTGTGATGGTGTGTGTGTTTCAGGGGCGGAGCTGGGAGTCCTCCATGTTGTCTCGCTGCACTCAGGGTCTGACCTCCGTCCTGCTGGCTCTGAAGAAGTGTCCGATGATCCGCTACCAGCTGTCCTCCGATATGTCCAAACGTCTCGGCGAGAGCGTCAAGGTTTCCATGGCAACACACTCTCATCACACGTGACCTGAGCTCGCGGCTGCGGTAGCGTTCGCCTCTAACACGTTTGTTCTCTCCACCAGCAAATCATCACCAAGGAGTACGAGCTGTTCGACTTCAGGAAGACTGAAGTTCCTCCTCTGCTGCTCATCCTCGACCGCAGTGACGATGCCATCACACCGCTGCTCAACCAGGTGACCAATCACAGCGCTCCGCGTGGTGACATCATCAGGTTTTCAGACTGTTAATGAGGAGATAAGATTTCTGTAAATGTAGTGGTCACGTATGGCTACAGTCAAGACTCCATGTTTGTAGTTTTACATCATGAGATATCTGTGTGTGTGTGTGTGTGTGTGTGTGTGTGAGTGTGGTCCTGTAGTGGACCTACCAGGCGATGGTCCACGAGCTGCTCGGTCTCAACAACAACAGGATCGATCTGTCCAGAGTGCCGGGGATCAGTAAAGACCTGAGGGAGGTGGTTCTGTCTGCGGAGAACGACGAGTTCTACGCCAACGTGAGTCTCAGCAGGACGCCGTGTTTCTGACAGACTGTTACAGGCTGATAGCTGACGAAGAGCGTCACAATCTCATCCCCAGTTTAAACTCAATCTAAAGCTATTTCTTCACTCCAATGGAGAAACTACTTAAATTGTAAATGTAATCAACTTTAAAGAACAACAGGATGAAACAATGAATTTGACCTGCAAACAAACTCTGTGTGCGTGTGTGTGTCAGAACTTGTACCTGAACTTTGGGGAAATCGGCACCAACATTAAAAACCTGATGGAAGATTTCCAGAAGAAAAGACCAAAAGGACAACAGAAGCTGGAGTCCATCTCTGATATGAAGGTCAGACAGACAGAGAGTTGCTGGTTGAAATCCACAGATGTTTCCTGTTCGCCGTGTCCTGAATCTGTCTGTCTCTCTGTGTCTGTCTGTCTGTCGTCCGTCTCAATCCAGGCCTTCGTGGATAACTACCCTCAGTTTAAGAAGATGTCGGGCACTGTGTCCAAACATGTGACGGTGGTGGGCGAGTTGTCTCGGCTGGTGTCGGAGCGTCAGCTGATGGAGGTGTCGGAGCTGGAGCAGGAGCTGGCCTGTCAGAACGACCACTCCAACGCCCAGCAGGTAAACGCTGCGCTGCCCCGCAGGTAAACGTTGGGCTGCCCCGCAGGTAAACGCTGCGCTGCCCCAGCAGGTAAACGCTGGGCTGCCCCAGCACTTAAAAGCTGCGCTGCCTCCGCAGGTAAACGCTGCGCTGCCCCAGCAGGTAAACGCTGCGCTGCCCCACAGGTAAACGTTGGGCTGCCCCCGCAGGTAAACGCTGCGCTGACCCAGCACTTAAACGCTGGGCTGCCCCAGCACTTAAACGCTGCGCTGCCTCCGCAGGTAAACGTTGGGCTGCCCCGCAGGTAAACGCTGCGCTGCCCCAGCACTTAAACGCTGCGCCGCCCCAGCAGGTAAACGCTGCACTGCCCCCGCAGCTGTACCTGCAGGACAGAACATGTGGCGTTGTGGCGGGTCAGGAATCTGACTGGATGTGATAAAGAATTACCTGAACAGAAGTTTGTTCTGATGATTTAACATTCAGTCCGAAACCTGGTCGAGGATCAGCAGGTGCGTCTGCGTCTCACCGTATCTGCACTTCCTGTTTCAGAGCGTCCGCCGGCTGCTGCAGAATCCACGTCTGTCGGAGCTCGATGCCGTCCGGCTCGTCATGCTGTACGCTCTGAGATACGAGCGCCACAGCAGCAGCATCCTCCCGGCTCTGATGGACGAGCTGAGCCGGAGGGGAGTGTCCGAACGCCACCGCAGGGTAATGATGTCATCACACACACTCAGCTCTGATTGGACCAAAGACAGAGACAGAGGTTAAGATCTGTGATGTGTGTGTGTGTGTGTGTGTGTGTGTGTGTGTTTTCAGATGGTTAAGTCAGTGGTGGAGTACGGAGGGAAGAGAGTCAGAGGAAGTGACCTCATCACGCCAACAGATGCTGTCGCCATCACCAAACAGTTCTTCAAAGGCCTCTCAGTAAGCACGCACGCACACACACACACACACACACACACACACACACACACCTGCAGGCTGTAAAGTTGGTCGGTATGTGTTTGTGTTCAGGGTGTGGAGAACGTGTACGCTCAGCACCAGCCGCTCCTCCACGACACTCTGGATCAGCTGATTAAAGGTCGACTGAAGGACAGTCAGTTCCCGTACCTGGGAGCCAGCAGCCTCAGAGACAGGTGACACAGTCTGCTTCAGCCACCAGACTGCATTAACAAAAAGAGTTGTTGAGTTAAAACAAAGTTTATAAACTCTGTCTCTGACTCATTCTGCATTACCTTCTTGTAAATTCAGTAAATGTTCTACATGAACTTGTTTGTGTCTTTTATAAAAACATGGCGTCTGTTTCAGGCCGCAGGACATCATCGTGTTCGTGATCGGTGGAGCGACGTATGAAGAAGCTCTGACCGTCTACAACCTGAACCGCAGCACACCTGGAGTCCGGATCGTCCTGGGAGGAAGCAGCATCCACAACACCAAGAGGTGACACACACGCGCACACACACACACACACACACACACACACACAGCAGTCAGGTAAATGTGATGGAGTAACCAGTTTGGTGTTTCTCTCTGACTGACGTCCGGCTGTGTCTCCTTTTTTCAGTTTCCTGGAGGAAGTGATGTCAGCGACGGGTCACAGTGGCGACAGAGCAGCAGGAGGAAGTGGTCGCCATGGAAACAGACGCTGAAGAGCTCGTCGGAGACAAAAAACAACATTCCCTCTGTGTGTCTCTGCGGCGGCGGCCATGTTTGTTTGTGTGTTTGTTCCAGCAACTCTGTGGATGAAGTGTAATGTTCCTTTAATGTGTCTGAATGTTTAAGTTAAAATAAAACAATAAAGACCTGCTGCTTGTTTCAGTCTGAATGTTACATGGAATCATCTGGTCACATGATGAACCTGAAGGTGACATTATGTTGTTACATTATACAGTTATTACATTATATTGTTACATTATAGATTTATTACATTATATTGTTACATTATACAGTTCTTACATTATGTTGTTACATTATAAAGTTATTACATAGTGTTATATTATATAGTTATTAAATTATATTATTACATTAAACAGTTATTATTACATTATACAGTTCTTACATTATGTTGTTACATTATATAGTTATTACATAGTGTTATATTATATAGTTATTAAATTATATTATTACATTATACAGTTATTATTACATTATACAGTTATAATTAGGGCCGGGACTTTAACGTGTTAATTACGATGAATTAATTACACAAAACGCGTTTAAAAAATTAACGCATTTTAATGCATTTTAATAATTTTTGCACCGCGGAACGTTTCTCACTGGATGAGTTTTAGGGGGACCGCTTATACTGGAGCACCAAGCAGATGAGACGCTTTGGTCGCCCCGTGGATGGGAAATTTTGTTTTAAAAAGCGGACGGATGGCAGCGTAGACAAGAGCACGGTTGTGTGCAAATTATGCCAGAAGGAGTTCGCGTGTCACCGCAGCATATCAAGCCTCAGATATCACCTAAATGCTAAGCATATAGCAGCTAGCGTTAGCGTTGGAGCTAGCGTGGACGTCAGCTGGACTCCGAGTACAAGGACCCAAAACAAAGTGTTCTAGTTTACAGAAGGTCTACCTACCAATAGGCTACCTGAATCTCTGAAATGTATTCCTAAATATGCTATTGCTACACTTTATGGCAAACATTGCACTGGTCTGTTGGTCTTGGAATAAAAAAACAAAACAACGTTTTGTTGCTTAAGCTTATGTATTCAGTCATTATTCAATGGTATACTAAAATCCATGTGAAAAAAATTTCTTCTCACTGTCGTCAGGTCAAATGTTTATATGCGATTAAAATGCGATTAATTTCGATTAATTACAAAGCCTCTGATTAATTCGATTAATTTTTTTAATCGAGTCCCGGCCCTAGTTATTACATTATATTGTTACATTATACGGTTATTACATTATGTTGTTACATTATATAGTTATTACATTATATTGTTACATTATATATTACATTATATTGTTACATTATACAGTTCTTACATTATGTTGTTACATTATACAGTTATTACATTATATTGTTACATTATAGATTTATTACATTATATTGTTACATTATACAGTTCTTACATTATGTTGTTACATTATATAGTTATTACATAGTGTTATATTATATAGTTATTAAATTATATTATTACATTATACAGTTATTATTACATTATACAGTTATAATTAGGGCCGGGACTTTAATGCGTTAATTACGATTAATTAATTACACAAAACGCGTTTAAAAAAATTAACGCATTTTAATGCATTTTAATAATTTTTGCATCACGGAACGTTTCTCACTGGATGAGTTTTAGGGGGACCGCTTATACTGGAGCACCAACTAGCGTCCATGCATAGCATATAGCAGATGAGACCGCTTCGGTTGGCCCCGTGGATGGGAAACTTTGTTTTAAAAAGCGGACGGATGGCAGCGTAGACAAGAGCACGGTTGTGTGCAAATTATGCCAGAAGGAGTTCGGGTGTCACCGCAGCAGATCAAGCCTCAGATATCACCTAAATGCTAAGCATATAACAGCTAGCGTTAGAGTGGGAGCTAGCGTGGACGTCAGCTGGACTCTGAGCACAAGGACCCAAAACAAAGTGTTACAGTTTACAGAAGGTCTACCTACCTATAGGCTACCTGAATCTCTGAAATGTATTCCTAAATATGCTATTGCTACACTTTCTGGCAAAAATTGCACTGGTCTGTTGGTCTTGGAATAAAAAAAAACAATGTTTTGTTGCTTAAGCTTATGTATTCAGTCATTATTCAATGGTATACTAAAATCCATGTGAAAAAAATTGCTTCTCACTGTTGTCAGGTCAAATATTTATATGCGATTAAAATGCGATTAATTTCGATTAATTACAAAGCCTCTGATTAATTCGATTAATTTTTTTAATCGCGTCCCGGCCCTAGTTATTACATTATATTGTTACATTATACAGTTATTAAATTATGTTATTACATTATATAGTTATTACATTATGTTATTACATTATACAGTTATTACATTATATTGTTATATTATACAGTTATTACATTATGTTGTTACATTATATAGTTATTACATTATGTTATTACATTATACAGCTATTACATTATATTGTTACATTATACAGTTATTACATTATATTGTTACATTATATATTTATTACATTATATTATTACATTATACAGTTATTACATTATATTGTTACATTATAGAGTTATTACATTATGTTGTTACATCATACAGTTATTACATTATATTGTTACATTATACAGTTATTACATTATATTGTTACATTATACAGTTATTACATTATATTATTACATTATACAGTTATTACATTATGTTGTTACATTATAGAGTTATTACATTATGTTGTTACATCATACAGTTATTACATTGTGTTATTACATTATACAGTTATTACATTGTGTTATTACATTATACAGTTATTACATTATATTGTTACATTATACAGTTATTACATTATATTGTTACATTATAGAGTTATTACATTATATTGTTACATTATACAGTTATTACATTATATTATTACATTATACAGTTATTACATTATATTGTTACATTATATAGTTATTACATTATATTATTACATTATACAGTTATTACATTATATTATTACATTATACAGTTATTACATTATATTATTACATTATACAGTTATTACATTATGTTGTTACATTATAGAGTTATTACATTATGTTGCTGTTACATTATATTAACTCGAGTGTATAAATGTTCATCATGTTCAGTAATCTGCAGTCAAACATGTTGAGTGTTTGTATTTACTGAGATCTGGATCATCAATGATCCTCAGAGGCTCTGTTCAGAACACAGTCCAGCCCGGTCCAGTGAACGACCCGACAGCACCAGCACACAGTCAGCACCAAGACAACGAGCTCAGAGTAACTTCACAACTTATTATTAACTATAAAGTATTTATGAATAAACTGACGAGGACGACACAAACAGTGATCAATACTCAGGTGATGTTTACAATCAATCAATCAATCAATCAATCAATCAACCAATCAATCAATTTTTTGTTCATTAAACATAATGTAATATTATTAAATGTTGACTTTACGTCTAATCAATCATGATAACATTATATTGTAACATTAACATTATTATAATTTGGGTTAAAAAGCTTCATTATGCGCCAGCAGATCACGCCCACTCTGGTGACGTCAGATCAACCCTTAAAGTCCCACTGCACCTGAACGCACCATCTCTTACAGTGTTGATCACTATGAGATCGATACTCTTTGTTCGAGCTGTGTGTGTGTGTGTGTGTGTGTGTGTGTGTGTGCGTGTGTGTCACCAGGTGGCGCTGTCGGGCTCCATTCAGCGGAATGTAGGCTACCGTGCGTGTGGGAGCGCGTGCACGTGTGTGTTGAGAGAGAGAGAGCATCTGCCTCCACACACACACACACACACACACACACACGGGGAGGATGCTGCCGCGGTTCAGACAACAGACGCGGAGCTGAAGAAGAAGAAGAAGAACCGGGCGGACTGACGGACGCCGACACCAGGACCGAACCGACACTGAGCCACCGGGGCCAGGTCGAACCTCCCACCGGACCGGGCCGAACCTCCACTCCGTCGGTGTGATTCTCTGTGAGCCCCGGACCGGACCGGAGCGGAGCGGACCGGAGGAGAGGGAGGATGAAGAAGAGCCAGCCGGGCAGACGGGTAGGACCGAACCGAACCGTCTGTTTATATGATGATGATTAGAACTGTCTGATCTTCATCTTCATGTGTGACACTGACTGAGCTGAGATCAGTTTACATCAGATCACATCACTGAATCCATCTGCACCTTTCATCCACATCAGACCTGAGATCAGTTCTTCAGTCCGCGGAATGTTCCTTTAATGGAGGATCAGGTCCAGCTGACGTCATCAATATGTTGTATGTAAATATACATTTAAATGTAATGTTGAGGTGGAACCACGTTTACCTCCAACCTGAGTGATGAGGTGAGACAGGAAGCTGTTCTGATTATTAATCTATTATTATTATTATTATTATTACTATTATTATTATTATTATACGTATATTTAATGTATTATTATTAATAATAATATTTCTATTATTATGACTTCTTTGGATTCAGAATAAATCTGCATGTTTACATTAATAATGAGATCAGAGCTGATTATTTATGAAGATATTTATTAATGAGAGAACAAGACGAGGTTTGAATGTTTTATAATGAAGATTAATAAATTGACCTGATTGACGATTTTCAGTCTCTTTAATTTAATCAATTAAAAATGTGTTCATTTAATTTAAGACACTTAAAACATGTTTTACAATAAGACATTTAAATAAAACACAAAATACTGCTGCAAGGAAAAGTAATCAGATTAAAAGTCATTTAAAAACGAACGGGAGAAATCAAGTTACTTAAATATTGTGAGACTTGGATTGTGTTACTGACTCCATTTTGTAAAAAGTAATCAGTTACTGTATCAGGAGTAACGAGCCGGAACATCTTCAGAGAACTGAAGAGGTCCGAGTGCTGCGCCGAGCAGAACCTCACGGGTCAGCACAGTGACACCTGCACCAGGCGGTTCAGTCCGACATCAACGCGAGGATATATAATCAATACAGTCACATATATAATCAATACAGTCACATATATAATCAATACAGTCACATATATAATCAATACAGTCACATATATAATCAATACAGTCACATATATAATCAATACAGTCACATATATTATCAATACAGTCACATATATAATCAATAGTCACATATATAATCAATACAGTCACATATATAATCAATAGTCACATATATAATCAATACAGTCACATATATAACCAATACAGTCACATATATAATCAATACAGTCACATATATAATCAATACAGTCACATATATAACCAATACAGTCACATATATAATCAATACAGTCACATATATAATCAATACATTCAACGGTTAAAAGAAACCAACTGTCAGATAAAGTAAAATCCTTCCGTGAACTTCCTGCGTCACAGATTTAAACTCGCCAGCTGTTTTCTTCTTCGTTGGTGTTACGTAATGAAAGTAGGTCAGTCTGACCTGCACTCCTCCTTCTTCTCCTCCTTCTTCTTCTTTCTTCTTCTTCTTTCTTCTTCTTCTTCTTCTTTCTTCTCCATTTCATTCTCCACGCATCGTCCCTTTGTTGGATCTTTTGTCTCCTGGTGGTTCTGGTGCTGTCCTGGCCCGGTGGTCTCTCTCTGACCCCTCTCTGTCTGTGTACCTCGGGTGTTTCAGGGCGTTCAGGACTCGGGTCAGCAGGCCGCCCAGCAGCCGGAGAAGGCGGGCTGGATCAGGAAGTTCTGCGGCCGAGGGATCTTCAGAGAGCTGTGGAGGAACCGCTACGTGGTTCTGAGAGGAGACCGGCTCTACATCTCCGACAAGGAGGTCAGAACCTTCAGATTTATATAATAATATACATTGACACATCATCTACATCGGCTTTGGGCCGAGGAGGTTCTGTTGGACAAACACTGAAATATTAAAGGCCATGAAACGTGGACGGAGAGCAGACTGACCGAGCTGTCAGAACCAGCTGTCACTCTGGACCGCAGAGACAAAGACGCGTTCAGCTCTGATGATGTTGAGTTGGTTCTGAACATCGCCATGTCAGACAGAGAGGTCAGTGTGTGATGTCATGTGACCTGTGATGTCATGTGACCTGTGATGTCATGTGACCTGTGATGTCATGTGACCTGTGATGTCACAGTGACGTCTCTGTAAAGACTAAATGTCGAGCGGCCGAGAGACATTTAGAATTAACAGGA
>CAEMYA010000477.1:141673-169933 GCA_903131615.1 Diplodus sargus | reverse complement strand
TGTGTGTGTGTGTGTGCAGGTGAGAGACGAGCGTAAAGCTCAGGAGGTGTTCGACCTGGCCGACTACGAGCGCTCGGAGGAGCTGAGGAAAGCGAAGAGTCGCAGTAAGAAGAACCACAGCCGCTTCACTGTGCTGCGCTGCCGCCGGCCCGGGAACACTGTGAGTCCAGAACACACCTGGAGCACCTGGAGCTACCTGAGCGAGGCGATGATGTCACGGAGCCTTCAGACTCTTAATGAGGCTGGCGGACACACAGAGCCTCCCAGCTCTCTCCTGTCCGTCCTCTGACCTCAGAGATTACTTGGCCCCGCCCTCTGCCCCGCCCGACTCACGCCGTCATGTGATTGGTGGATTCTCCTCCTCCATCCCTCTCAGGATTGGTGGATTAGATCTTATTTCCCCCTCTCAGCCTCGGCGGCTGTGATTGGCTGAGCCCTGTTGTTTTTTTCTTCCCCTCTGAAAAGGTTTAATCCTCAGAATCCCATTAGTCCGTCAGAGGACGAGGCCCGGCAGAATAATCCCTGCAGAGTCCAACACATGTCGGCTCGTCTCGCTGCCTCTCTGCTCAGCCCATCGCAGCAGTCAGGCCCGAGAGCAGAACAGAACACAGATCCAGTCCGTTCATAGCAACATGGTGGTCAGACTGAACCGGTTTAAACTGGAGTTGGTTGGTTTTTACTATCATCAGCTGATATTCTGTGGCCCAGTTCTACCAGAACCATAACACCACAACAAACTCATACTTCTATTCTGAGTTTGTTAAATCAACACATCTGTTAATGACGCGACACTGAAACAGGAAACTGATCCAATCTGCACATTTTGATGCTAAGCTAACAGTTTGTGTCCTTGTGACTCGTCAGCTGTGTTGTTGAATCATGACAGTGTAAAACGAAACCTTCACACAAACACATTCAGTTGTTCTTTTTTTAAAGAAATAAGATGTAACTTCCAGGAGGAAGATCATTAAATTCTGATGCTTTGAGTTTGTGTCCAACAGAGTTATCGAGCTGAACTCATCGTGCAGCTACAGGTGGTGTCAACAGTGACACCACCTGTAGCTGCGTTACGTTTATTACAGCTACATAACAACTTTTAGACATTAAGCGTCTGAGTTTAAAATCATCGCAGCAGCTTGAAATACTTAACAACTCAGTTTTTGAAAGATCTGTTGACCCTCAATGGTTCAAACAGCTCAGACGGGTCGAACGTTCTGGATCCACAGTTTATCAGAAACCCAGCAGAGTAAAGTTCTGTTCTTCTCGCAGGTTCCCAACCTCGTGTTTCTGGCGGTGAGTCCTGAGGAGAAGGAATCGTGGGTAAACGCCCTGAACGTAGCGATCATCAAGGCCAAGAACCGCATTTTAGACGAGGTATGGGCGGTTGGTTCACTCACCGCTGTAAAACCTTAATAAATATTGACCGACACGATCCGTGTTGTCTTTATCTGACACGTCTGATGGTGAACGATGTTCAGTTTATCGTTTGCGGCTGAACTGAGCGACTGCTCCTGGATGTTTGTGTGTGTCGGTCCAGGTGACCATCGAGGAGGACAGCGCGCTGGTTCATCCCACCAGAGACCGGGCCAAGATCCCTCATGGCCGCCGGCTGCCGACCAGAGGACACCTCATGGCCGTGGTACTGACATCTTTTATGTTTTAACACGTGACACCAGTTACATTATCTGTGCTTCACCATGTTGTTTCTGATCCTCCCAGGCGTCCACGTCCTCCCACGGCATGCTGACCCTCGACCTGGTCGCTGAAGAGGACGGTTTCTCTCCGGACTACGACTGCGACTCCTGGGAGAACAGCCTCCAGGCCGACCTGCAAAGAGGGGGATCGTGTGGACAGGTAGCGATGGCTGGATCTCAGGGGGTCGGAGTTCGTCAGCGAGCCGATACCGATGCGTCAAAACTCCGGATGACCTCCAAGGAGCCCAAGGTGAAGACCGGCAGTCTGCCCAGGGGGAGTGAACGGTCCTGGGGCAAACACTCGAGCCTGGAGGCCTTCAAGGTCCCAAAGACCCAACAAGTGCAGGTTGGGAAACTTGAACATCCGGATCCTGATCATCACTCATGTTGACATTCTGTGAACAAATATACATTTTAAGTTTTGCACAAGAGACCGAAGACTCAACTGACCCCAACAAGTATTGTGAAGTTTAGAATCCAAACCTCAAACTAGACAAGAAGATGGATGATGGATGTTCCAGAAGGTTCTCTCCCCAAGAACATAGTTATTTACACTTGCTGTGGATGTGAGCTGAGTCAGCACCGGTCCAGTCCAGTCTCAGATAACACTTGCGGCCGAGCACACGGCTGATGCAGAGCGCCTCCTCCTCCTCCCAGACCTCGCTGATGAACATGTTCATGAACCTTTACGTTGTTCAGTGTGACTCTACATTGTGTTCAGTTCATTCAGCTCTGTGTCCGTCTGCTGGTGTTCTGTTCAGGTTGAATTTTCTGAGCGTGCAGAACCTTTGAGGTTATTCTGCAGAATATTCTGGACAGTTTCTGTTGTTTTGGGTTGTTGAAATAATAACAAACAGACGTTTGCGTGAAGCAGATTTGTCCTGCGATCGTTTTCTGTTCTGCAGTCAGTCGTTGATACACAACTTTTCCTTGGTCTCACCTTTCAGGTCCTTCAGGCTCAGTCTCGAACGCCGCAGCCAGGGAAGAGGTTCAGCTTGCAGGGCCGGAGTCGCTGTGCCTCCATGGACGAAGTCCTGTCCTCCAGGTAACACCTGATAGTAAAACAAATGTCGGACAATTCAGCAGCTTTTAAATCAAATTCATTCTGAACAACATGCATTACATGCTTTGTCCTGAGGCGACTCTCGTCTGAGCAGAGTCTCTAAACTCTCCCTGCTGATGCATTCTGGGATTCACTTCACTGACAGTAAATATAAAGGTTCTGTGGACTCTCTGTCTGTCAGTCCTTTCAAGGTCCATGTTGTATCTGATCTGGTCTAGCCGTGGTCTAGCAGGCCAAGCAAGGCGTCGTGTCCTCGTGAGACTCCTGACGGTACCAGACTAGATACCATCTCTGCTGTGGGTTCTGGATCTGTCTTGGGTCTCCGCCAGGTTGGATGTTCCTGGAACACCTTTCAATGAAGGCGTCCAGGAGGTACCTGATCAGATACAACCACTGAGTAGCAGTTCTACTCCACTCCCTGAGGAAACTCATTCAGGCCACTTGATCCACAATCTCAGTTTGTTAAAAGGCTGGACAGTAGACGGGCCCGTCTGCAGTGCTGGCTGACTTTAATCTACTTATAAAGAGGTTTACGTTTCTTAGATGTTGTTCTTGATTGAGGATGAGATGGACCAGATCTCAGCAGCCGCATCATGAAAGGCTGACACTGATCACAGTATGATGCAGCGTTCTGCTGGGAAGCCTTGGAGCCAGGCATCCATTCAGACACCCCTTGAGTCGCATCACCGACCAAACACCACAGAACCCCAAGTACCACCCGTTGTGGTAAAGGCGCTCCAAGCAGAACGATGCTTCCTGTACTCGAAACAACAAGTCCGACCCACGGAGGCCCACCACGTACAGCTTCTGAGCAGTCGTGGACGCAGCAGCTCCAGGTGTCCTGTGGGCTGCGAGGTCCTCTGTGGACCGGACGTGTTCAGGCAGCAGGTAATGAATGCCGTGACGTGGACCTGGTGTGCAACGCGGTGGCCGTGGAGGTCGACGGTGGTTCGATCCCTCCCTGCAGGCCACATGTCAGCGACACTGAACCCGGCTGGCTACCTGTGTGTGACTGCGTATGAACGGAGATCATCCTTCTCCTGCAGCCCGTCAGTGTATGAATGCAGACTTTGAGCTGCTGCTGGGAAAAGCAGAGCTCTCTATGAGAACAGTTCATGTCTTTACCCTGATCTTCCTTCCCTCCGTCAGACCGGCGATGATTCGCTCTGAATTGCGCTCCGCTCTGCGGCGCTGTCCAACTGAAGAGGAAGCCGGGGGCGGAGCTTCAGTTCAGCCGGTCGGTCAGCTGCAGAGCCTCATCGCTCAGAGGATGCAGAGAGCTCAGGAGCTGCTGGAGGAGATGAGACTGCAGGTCTGCTTGCTTCATCTGATTGGTTTGAAATTTCATGGAAAATTGGGATCTGAATGAACTAACGCTGCTTGTTGTGACTGACAGGAGCTGCAGAAGGCCAAAGCAGAGCGAGAAGCAGGAGGCAGCTCACCTTACCTGAAGGGCGTGGACTCCCCCCGCCTCCATCACCTCCGGGGCTCCGACTCGCCTCACTCCAGGTTGGTTTATTATTTCTGCTACGACCAAATAAGAGTTGCACAAACAAATGCATGAAACGATGTTTAAAACTGTTGCTGTGAAGCCGAACAGGATCAGTGTTTGATGTTTGTTGTCCTCCTCAGCAGGTCGTCTGGATCTCCACGGAGCAGGAGCAGCGACTCCCCTCGGCTCCGGGGGAAAGACTCTCCTCGTCTGAGAGGGAGGGAGTCTCCTCGATCCAAAGCCAGGAAGAACCGCTCCAAAGGGACGGAGTCGCCTCGCTCCAGAGGATCACATTCACCTGCCGCTAAAGGAAACGACTCTCCGCGGCTGAAAGATTCACCTCGTCCGACTGCCGACTCTCCTCGGAGCTCCAACAAAGTCCGTTCACCAAAACTCAAAGGATCGTACAGCTCCTCCTCCAACAAGAACGAATCCCCTGCACAGAAATCAGCTGATTCCCCTCCATGTTTCAGAGGATCCGACTCCTCTCAGGCTAAAGGATCCGATTCACCGCGAGGCAGCGAGACAGACTCCCCTCTTCAGGGCAGCAGCAAGGAGTCGCCATGCTCGAGTCAGAAGGACTCCCCGAGTCTTTCTGGATCCTTTGAGTCCTCGCTGCCTAAAACCCCCGACAAACACCGCTCGTCTCCACCTCCACCCTCCTCGCCGCCCTCCCATCTGTCCGAGGAGGAGCTGGAGGTGGAGAGCAAGCGCATCGAGGCCGAGCGCCTCCTGGAGGAGGCCGTGTCATCTTGGAAGGAGGCGCAGGAGGTCCTGCAGGAGGTGAAGGAGCTGCAGAGCCAGACGCTGCGGCGGCAGCGCAGGAGGACCTACGAAAAGATGACACCCACAGCGGCGCCCGTGTCGCCCGCGGCAACTGCAGCAGCAGACGAGGACGACACGCCCACCTCGCCAACGTCACCCGAGGACGACGACGACGAGTCCGAGACACCTTGATGAATTTTTTCGTACAAACATTTATTGAATTATTGAATTTTCTGAATGAAAGTAGCAGCGTTGTTCAGCATGCTGACGCACAACAGAAGCAGATTCATCATTTGGGAGTTTCAACTTTTGTTTTGATTTTTAATCCAGGACGGACACGAACATGTACGAGTGGATGTGGATGATTTGAAACCAGCGATTCAGTTCTTCCCAGGAGGGTTAGTGACGTTAACCCTCCGCCGTGCACTACGCCCTCTCACTCTGCTGCGATTACTCCACAGCGTCTCTGTTGTGACAGATGTCACAGTTAGTTTAGTAAATGTGGTTTTGATGGAGAGGCGCTCGCTTCACCTTCACTGATGGTGCTGCACGTTTCTCTTCTTTGTCTTTTTCTGCTGAAAGTGAAGCGAAACGCCTCTCAGACTGTTTCAGAGACGAGTTTTTACCCACTGAGCTTTTTGGAAGATTTTTGGGGTTTGAAAAGACAGTTTGTCATTTAAAGTCGCGTTTTTCCAAACAAAGATGTCAACATTTATACGACGGGAACCTTTTTCAATACGCTGAGACCGTGAAGGCACTGAAGAGCACCACGTTTCCTGCTGCTTTTTAAGGATGCAGAGGAAACGAACACTGATCATTAACACTTAAATGTTTTACCTGTTTTATTTGCTTCTTGTTTCTGTTCAAATATCTTATGAATTGTAGCCGTCTGTGATTTTGTTGTAGCCTCGTATCTCCGTCCGTCCTCCAGCTCGCTGACGACACCTTCAAACAGCAGTGACATTCGTGGAGCTACGACAAACAATCAGGG
Source organism: Diplodus sargus (assembly GCA_903131615.1). Classification (NCBI taxonomy): domain Eukaryota; kingdom Metazoa; phylum Chordata; class Actinopteri; order Spariformes; family Sparidae; genus Diplodus; species Diplodus sargus. Next base: position 163,928 of record CAEMYA010000477.1, on the reverse strand, counting down.
AGTTTAATGTTCTTCACCACAGAGAAAGAAAAAGCAATAACGTGGAACTCGTGTCAGAACCGAACACGTGTCTGGATTCACCTGCTGGGACGAACATCAGCTGCTGGGCTCAGAACTCTTCTCACTCGTTGTGCAATATGTTGTTTCATGTGAGAACCGTCCCGGTCCGGTTCAGGTGAAGCAGCTCGAGGCCCTCAGGTGTGTTTCTGTGCTGCTGAGTTTAAATTTAATCTGCGGCTTCAAACCTGACTGATGCTGAATATCTGAGGACTGATACTGACACACAGAGTTTAACAGAATCTAATATTCATACTTTGTTCAGGAGACACAAAATAAACTGTTTTCATCCCTAAAAATCACTGTTGAACGATTACGACCAGGTTATGTTTTAAAAACAGACGTTTGACAGGCGGATCAGCGCTCAGTGGCCCGACTGAGAGGAACCAGCACACAGTTTAACCTTTGGACCGAATGGATCCAGTCCTGAAGAAGTATTTTAGTATTGTAACCATTTTAAAGCTGCTTCTTTAACGACGTCAGCTGATGAGAAAAAGTCTTTCTGCCTGTCGTCACACATTCATCAAACTGTTTCACAGCCGAACTCCGAAACGACGGCGGGCTGTGAAGCCATCAGCACCAGAATTGGATCCATTTGGTCTGAAAACATCTGGAGCGTGAACATGTTGTGGTTTTACGTTACGTAGAGTGAAGTGAGCCGCACAGAACAGAGCGAGACGATGGGAGTGAAGATGAAGTGTGAGCGCTGCGATCAGGACCATAATCAATAACTAACAGTCTGCAGACCTCAGACTGACAGAACCGCCGTGTTCTGATGGTCCAGTCGTTACTGACAGACGAGGTATCGATGAGCTGATATCTGCTGATCAGAATCATATTCATGTTTCTCACACGTTAACAGCGCCGAAGCGTTCGATCAATAACTGTGTACTCAGAGATTATTAGCATAAGATTGAATCTGATTTATCAAACTAACATCTTCAACTAACGGCAGTGAAATATGGACTTTCATTTAAAACATTATGAACGACATGAAGAGCTGATTTCATATTGATCAGCGATCAGCTGATCGATCAGTCAGATATCTCAGTTCAGTCACGTTTGAGCTGCTTCAGTAACTTTTAATTATCACATGAACACGTGTGTTTCCTGTCACGTCACGTCTGTTAACGAAGAAGAAGAAGGAGAAGAAGAAGAAGGAGGAGAAGAAGAAGAAGAAGAAGGTGGAGAAGAAGAAGAAGGAGGAGAAGAAGAAGAAGGAGGAGGAGAAGAAGGAGGAGAAGAAGAAGAAGGAGGAGAAGAAGAAGACGCCGACACTGTTTCGTTGTGCTGTTGTGATGTTGGTGAAAAGATGTATTTTATTTATCTATTTGAACATTTTTGCACATTTGAAACGTTCACGACTGTTTGAAGATTTCACACTTTGTTCACTTTGTCACAATATGAAAAACTGTAAATGTTTTTTCTTTTTATGATCAATTTATTTAACTGAAGATTTATATGTTGATGTTTTTGAATGATGTTGTGTGAATTATTACTGTATACAGCGATGCATTATGGGTAAATGGAGCCAAAAAACTGGGTTTACTTTCTGTTTGAGCTTCCAAACCTGGTTTTCTCATGCAAGAATTAAATAAGCTACAAATACAAAAGTTTCTGTTCTGAGTTTTTCTGTCATGTTTGAAGAAACTCAGATGTTTTTAGAAAGTTCTGGAGACAGTTGGACCCGCCTCGCCTCACAGGCAGAATCTTTCTTGTTAGAGTAAAAAGAAGTTGTTGAGTTTTTTTGTCGCGTGCGTGTCGTTTTGTTTTCTTCACATCCTGATTCGCTCGGCTGACTCACGTTCAGAAAACAGACGAATGTTGTGTTACGTGTTGTGGACAGAAAGACGTTTGTCTCACACACGAACACTTAAACTTTCATCTTATGGCTGCAAACATCAGTTCAACCTGGAAACAGGAAGTGAAACCAGACGTTTCATTGCTGTGTGCTACAGGAAGTTAGCGTAGCTCTCTGACCGTTCACGTTTGAACTGGTCGTAATAAGCGACCACAGGCTAAGCTAGTTAGCTAGCCTTCATCTTTCCTCAATGGACGCGGGCTTGTGTTAGCGACTGGTACTTCAGCACGAAGCCGCCATGTTTTCTCATCTGCTTCAGCACTTCCTGTTGCTGTTTCAAATTAAAAGCCCTTTAATGTTTGGCCTTCTTATTTCTAATAACTCTTCAGTGCCAGTTTCTGTTCTCAGATGTGATGCTGCCATCTTGTGGAGCTCGTAGATGATTCTCCAGAACAACAGGGTGAATTACACCGTACACTAAGAGTTACACGTTACGTTACGTTACGTTACGTTACGTTACGTTAGCGGAGATGTGACAGTCAAAACATGTATCACCATGTAAGCTTATGGGAAAACGGTCTTTTTGGGCCTCGCTGCATCACGTGATGATGTGTTAACACGCTTTGACCGCTTCATCCAATCACAGCTCGGCGCTGTTCAGGGGCGTCCTGTGATGTGGAACAAGATCCTGCTGCGCTATTGGTCGACTCCTCAGAGTGAGATTCATCAGTGAGTGAGAACACACACACACACACACACACACACACACACACTCTCTCACTCAGGTCAGTGAGCTGTAATGCAGAGCAGAGCAGATGTAGGGCAGGACAAACAGCACCGCTCCATTACACAGCTCCACCTCTACAAGAGTGTGTGTGTGTGTGTGTGTGTGTGTGTGTCTGTGTGTGCGTGTGTGTGTGGTTATGCATGCATGTGTGAGCATTTCTTAATGACTCATCTGTCTCTATGCACACAGTGTTTGTGTGTTGACACATCAGAAGATCAACCTTAAAGGAGCAGTCCAACATTTATTCTCCTCCAGAGTCACAGCCCGACTTCAGTTCATCCTGAAGTCAGCTGGTTCTGATCCGACAATACGACGGTCCCTCAGCTTCATGCTAACGTCAGTGTTCAGAGAGTGAAAGCTCGTCAACACAGATTAAAACCGACTGCAGCTCACGGATCAGTTCTCGTGTAGAGATCAGATGTTACTGAATATTACAGCCGCTAACTGCAGCTGGAACTGTGGTGCGGCTAACTGACAGAGCTAACGTTAGCATGCTAATATCTGACCTTGGGTCAGATATTAGCATTTGGGTTTGCTAATATTTGGGTAACAGAGGATGTTTGGAGTCGGTCGACATGTCTGACCTGAAACTTGATCAATTCTGTTTATTAAAGATTCAATCTGGAAGATTTTTAATCACATTTCACTAAAATAACACAACAACACTGTGCTAATAGCATGACGTCAGTTAGCTTAGCATCACATATTTCCCTCATTAGAAACTGTGAACACGACAGAAACAAAACAAACAACAAAGATTTACCTCTGAAACTGTTGTTAGCTCGTGATGCTACACTTGTTAGCATCGTTGGTTCCCCCTGATTGGACGAGCTGCAGATGTTTACTAACGGATTCAAACTTTCCTCCGTCTTCACTAGTTGAGACATTTGTTTTGAAGTTCGTCTTCTCTGACGAACACTGATGCATTTTATTATTCTGACTTCTGGAAACTTCTGGAAACAAACAGGAAGCACGTTGTTCAAAGTAAAGACGCTGCTCAACTGCTCAGAGTCTCCAGGACGGATCCAGACCTGCTGGAGGAACAAACACCAGGAGACTCATCAGGTTCTGTTCTGATCCGATCCGGAGAGCTCAGAGAGGAGAGAGAAGCAGAGTCTCTGTCAGTCCTTTTATATCAGCTTTAAATGAAGCGTTTTAATAATCAAATCAGCTTCATCAAGCGACACCGCCTGGAGGTTCTGTGGTTCTGTCTGCATGTGAGGTGAAGTCCTGTGTGTGTGTGTGTGTGTGTGTGTGAGAGATAACTGGGTTATGTTCTGATGAACACTGCAGCTGATTCTTGTTCATCAGGCCAATAAATTATTTACACTGATTCTCTCTCTCTGTCATCATGCTCGCTCGCCCATCAGATGCTTCTGTTTTAGTTATTCGTGGAGGAGTGAGTGTGTGTGTGTGTGTGTGAGTGTGTGTGTGTGTGTGTGTGTGTGTGTGTGTGTGGCGGGGGGATATTACATTTATTATTAAAACACACACACACACACACACACACACAGCGCTCTGTTGTGTACCAGGTCAGTGTTACAGTTTGTTCTCATTTAAAACAGCCAGGATTATAGAGTGTGTGTGTGTGTGTGTGTGTGTGTGTGTGTTGGGGGATGGTATAGTCGTGTTCATTGTGACTCAGAGCCCTGCAGCGTCTGTTCGAAGCCTCGACCTCATTTATTCCTCTTCTCCTCTTCCTCACCTCGGTTATTCATATTTCCACTTCCTTCCTGTTCTGTTCCTTTACTTCCTGTCACAGTTCCTCCTGTGTGTCTCTTCCTGTTTAAGCTGAGACTGGTCGCATCTTTATGTCCTTGCTGAATGTTTCGACTCTGTTGAATCAGAGCAGGAGATGAACTTTATTAAAGTCTAACAAACAAACAGCCAAACTCACCGGTTCATGAGGAGTTTCCCCAGTAAACACATCGACCTCTTCAGCTGGACCGACCCAGAGAGAAGCAGCAGAACAGGGAGGAGGCTGAGGAGGAGAAGAAGAAGAAGTAGAAGAAGAAGAAGGAGGCTGAGGAGGAGAAGAAGAAGAAGTAGAAGAAGAAGAAGGAGGCTGAGGAGGAGGAGGGCAAGGAGAAGGAGGAGAAGAAGAAGGAGGAGGCTGAGGAGGAGAATCTTTCATAGCAACAGAACTAAAAATACTTGTTGTTGATTATCAACACGAGGGCGAGTCGGCTGTGATATCATCAGCAAATGAGTGATGTCATCACCCATCCTGCTGTTTTAGTCCAATAACAGCACTGTGTGTGTGTGTGTGTGTGTGTGTGTACTCATGTATCTGTGTCTTATAAAAATAACATGATGACCAAAAGCTTTTAGGTCCGACAGTGTAAATATTTCAGAGGTAACACAGCAGCATGAGAGGACAGCATGCTAACGCTAATGCTAGCACACACACACACACACACACACACACACACACACAGTAGAAATAATTTCTTAAACTCCAGATGTTTCTCTGTCCTTCAGCACATCTGACTCACCGACTGGTTTCTAACAGAAACACTTTGTTATTATTCGACACTCTGAAAATCATAACGACACCTCGTTATATCTCATGGTGTCGTCCTACCGACGGGTCCTGAGGGAACATGTGGACAACATGAAATCACTCAGACACGAGACACGGCCACAGGAAGAGGAAGAGGACGAGGAAGAGGATGGGCACGAAGATGAAGATGAGGAAGGGGATGAGGAAGAGGATAAGGAAGAAGATGGGGAAGAGGATGAGGATGAGGATGAGGACGAGGAAGAAGATGAGGACGAGGAAGAAGATGAGGAAGAGGAAGAAGAAGAGGAAGAAGATAAGGAAGAGGAAGAAGATGAGGAAGAGGAAGAAGATGAGGATGAGGAAGAGAATGAGGAAGAGGAAGAAGATGAGGATGAGGAAGAGAATGAGGATGAGGAAGAGAATGAGGATGAGGAAGAAGATGAGGAAGAGGAAGAAGATAAGGAAGAGGAAGAAGATGAGGATGAGGAAGAGAATGAGGATGAGGAAGAGGAAGAAGATGAGGAAGAGGAAGAGATTAGGAAGAGGATAAGGAAGAAGATGAGGAAGAGGATGAGGACGAGGAAGATGAAAAAGAGGATGAGGACGAGGACGAAGATGAGGAAGAGGAAGAAGATGAGGAAGAGGATGAGGAAGAGGAAGAAGATAAGGAAGAGGAAGAAGATGAGAAAGAGGAAGATAAGGAAGAGGAAGAAGATGAGGATGAGGAAGAGAATGAGGATGAGGAAGAGGAAGAAGATAAGGAAGAGGAAGAAGATGAGGAAGAGGAAGAAGATGAGGATGAGGAAGAGCATGAGGAAGAGGATGAGGAAGAAGAAGATGAGGAAGAGGACGAGGAAGAAGACGAGGAAGAGGATGAGGATGAGGAAGAGGAAGAAGATAAGGAAGAGGAAGAAGAAGAGGAAGAGGACGAGGAAGAAGATGAGGAAGAGGAAGAAGATAAGGAAGAGGAAGAAGATGAGGAAGAGGAAGATAAGGAAGAGGAAGAAGATGAGGAAGAGAATGAGGATGAGGAAGAGGAAGAAGATAAGGAAGAGGAAGAAGATGAGGAAGAGGAAGAAGATGAGGATGAGGAAGAGAACGAGGATGAGGAAGAAGATGAGGAAGAGGATGAGGATGAGGAAGAGAATGAGGAAGAGGATGAGGAAGAGGATGAGGATGAGGAAGAGAATGAGGAAGAGGATGAGGAAGGGGACGAGGAAGAAGATGAGGAAGAGGAAGATGAAAAAGAGGAAGAAGACGAGGAAGAAGATGAGGAAGAAGATGAGGAAGAAGATGAGGATGAGGAAGAGGAAGAAGATGAGGAAGAGGATGAGGAAGAAGATAAGGAAGAGGAAGTAGATGAGGATGCGGAAGAGGAAGAAGAAGAGGAAGAGGATGAGGAAGAGGAAGAAGATGAGGAAGAAGAAGAGGATGAGGAAGAGGAAGAAGACGAGGAAGAGGACGAGGAAGAAGAAGAGGAAGAGGAAGAAGATGAGGATGAGGAAGAGGATGAGGAAGAGGAAGAAGATGAGGAAGAAGAAGAGGAAGAAGAAGAGGAAGAGGACAGGTGATCAGAAGTGTGTATGATGTGACTTCAGCCACACAGACACAAACAGTACAGAGCAGCTGGGAGAACATGTTGGACTCTGAGAAGACAGAAGAACCACCGTCAGCCTGCTGAACGAGGCAGAACCACCAGATGAGGACCGAGCAGACGTGTCGTTCAGCTCACCGGACACCAGGGACAGGAAGTTCTGGAGACCTGTCCTGAGGAGAACCAGCACATTTAGTAACCCACAGAGGCTCAACAGGGAACGAGCTGCCGGGCCTGAACTCAGAAGAACTTTCAAAGTCATGATCGGACCCATTAAACAGCACAGAGCCCGTCAGTACATCATCAGAAACCTGGAAGGATGGATCTTCATCATCTCATCAGCATCAAGATGGAGAGAAGGCTCAGCTGATAACTGGACCCGGACAGCACCAGAACATTCAGAACTGATCCGGACTCAGTCTCAACTCCTACAAGTTCAGTTTCTGCATCATGATGAAAAACACTGAAACTGTTCAGAGACGAGACAAAACGATCCAGATGCACATGAGAGGGCTATAAACATTATTATTATTATTGATAATGTCTCATTATCAATATTATTCATATTCTTACAACAATGATAATAATATTGTTATTAATAATCATATTATTATTATAATAATAATAATAATAATAATAATATTAACATTATAGAAGGTAAACACATGGAACAGCAGCTGATCTACAGAATCTTTATCTAACATCTGACTACTGTGTGTGTGTGTGTGTGTGTGTGTGTGTGTGTGTGTGTGTGTGTGTGTGTGTGTGTGTGTGTGTTTTCTCATGACACTGCTGTCAGACAGGAAACTCTCCAGGGAGGCTGAGACAGCAGAAGGGTGTGTGTGTGTGTGTGTGTGCGTGTGTGTGTGTGGTCACAGCTGTTCCATTAACGAACACTTTACTAGTTTGATGTGTTTAAATTTGAGTGAGTGGAGAAGAAGAAGACAGGAGGTCAGAGGTCACATCCTGTCTCCTTGTTTCCTCTCCTCGCTCTCTCGTCTCCTCACAGGAAGTGAACAGTTCAATCAGGCCGTCTTATTAATTACAGTTATTACATTAAACCGCCTGCAGCAGGAGCGAAGCTGCTGTCAGTGTCTGTTTACTGACGAGTCGTCACATGATTTTTATCTGAGAAACAAACAAACAAATATTAAAATAAAGTTCATCATGTTTGTTTTCTGTCAACAACTAACAGGAAGTGCATGCTGGGAAATTTGTGAATGTAGCTTGAATTTGACTTCACTCAAATAAATCTTTATATAATCACACAGTTAATGATGAAAGATTCACCGACAGCAAAACACAGCAGAACTGTCCTTTAATTCAGAAAAACATGGAGCTGCTCAAAGATCAATAACTTAATCTTGTTGTTTCTATTCATAAATAACATGCTCAGTGTAATGTTTATTAGTTTTAATAAAGATGAGTTAAAAATAGGAAAAAAATGAATGGAGTTTGGTCCAGAGTGAAGCTGCTTCAACAGAAGAACAACAGCGCCATCTACAGGACACACACACACACACACACACACACACACACACACACACACACACACACACACACACACACACACACACACACACACACACACACACAATGTAATCAGGTACTTTACGAAAGTATCAAAGTATCTAATAATCTGTGTGGTACTCGAGTATTAAAGTAAATGAAGTCATTGTAACTAAATGTGTCCGATACTGTAGTCGAGGAAACAGAATCAGTAATATTTCCCTCAGGTGTCTCAGGAGTGAATGTACTCGGTTACATCCCAACTGTGGCGTCAGCATCATGTGGACTGAATGAGACATTCATTACTTTCAGGTGAACAGTACTCGAGTGTCACAAGGAAACTCACCTGTCGAGTGAAGCCACAGATGAGGCTGCAGGTGAGGCTGCAGGTGAAGCCACAGGTGAGGCTGCAGGTGAGGCTGCAGGTGAAGCCACAGGTGAGGCTGCAGGTGAAGCCACAGGTGAGGCTGCAGGTGAAGTCGCAGGTGAGGCGGGGCAGGACTACCCTGCTCCTCGCCTCACAGGTGCTGTGAGCTCGGTGGTCCGACAGCTTCAGGTGCGTTTTAATCTTCACACCTGAATCTCTCTGTGTGACTCAGGCGAGCGTCAAACATCAACACGACTCGTTCCTTTGAAACTTTAATTGAAAACCCTCGACATGTTCTTGTTACACCACACAAAAAGTCAAACACAGTTTTCCCCACAGACAGGATGATGGAGGGAAGTAACAGCTGGGGTCAAAGGTCAAAGACGGGTCAACTATCACCTGGCTGCAGAAAAACAACAAAAACATCTGTAAAATTATTTAATTCATTAAAAACAATAAAAACAAACCTGAAACTGAGCTGAGAGTCTATTTACAATATTGCCTTAAAACCAGAGTTAAACTGACCTCAGCAGGTCTGACAGACGACCTTTGACCTTTACACTCTTAAACACAACACAACACGTTCAGCAGCGCGGCGTCACGACCGCCACGTCAACTCATCAGCTGCTCGCTGGATTCCTTAAGAATCACAGTGGTTGAACCAATCAGTGTCCTCTGAGGAACTGCTGTGGGCGGGGCTTAGATGTGACGCCCAGCGAGAGAATCAGCTGTTTGCCTGGAGAACAACATGGCGGCTCCTCCAGTGGTCAGTGCAGCTGTTGTAGTTTATTTCATTAAAGAAGAGCAAAGAAGGACAGTGAACACAGAGGGTTCGTCCAATCAGCTGCCGGGTATTGTTTGAACATGGCCGCCATTTTCTAACTGTTTCTAACAGTGGAGCCAATCACAGGCGAGGACAGCGTACGAGAACATGTACATATTAAAGCAGCTGGTTGGTGGATGAGTTTCGTCTCGCTTACTCAAGTTTCTCATTTTAAGTCAGATTAAAAACGTTTGTGAGGCGCCTGCAGGTAAAACAAACATGGCCGCCTCGTCTCAGCCGTCCTTCGTTAGCATTGATTGAACTCAAACCTAACACAGTATTTTAACAGTCACATGATCAAATCACGCCATCGTTCAACCTTCAGTGAATGGCTGAACCTCCAGGTGCGTCAGACTCGACTCTGAAGACGCTGCGTCGTTTTTAAGAGTGTAAACGAGAGAAAAGCTAAAAGTTTACAGCAGTTTAGTTCAAAGTCAGAGCTGTACAGATTCTGCTGCTTCACCAGGACCAACACGCCGCTGCAGGAGATAAATTAACACAAACCTCAACGTTTACTTTTGTCCTTCATGATTGGATCATTTTTTTCTACTTGATGTTGTTTTTGATAGTTAATAATTAACTGATTTATTTCCTGGCAGTCAGGTTTGGTCCGGTTTAAAACAACTAGAGGAAGTAAAAAGTAAAAAGTTGCTGCCTGCTGGCTGCAGAATCCCACGCAGAGCAGCGACACCTGAATCAGACACGACAGGTGTGTCCTGTTCAGGCTCCGCCTCCTCGATAGTATCTCACTGCACACCTGTCACCAAGATGCGTTCAGGTGCTCTGTCAGCTCGTTAAGCCAGAAAACGTTGGAGGTGAATCATAAGAGAATCATGAAGAGTATTTGTTTGATTTAAAAATGTTGAGCACTGAATCGTTTCTCTTCAGGCTCCACAGTCCGAATCACAGGCTCCGAGTTAAAAGGAGTTGAGAGCAGTTTGTCTGAATTAGCTGGTAAACTTAAAATATTTCTGACTGGAGGAGCACCTGAACGCACCACAACCTTCGGTGTACATGAAGGTGTCCTGTGAGGAGGGGGCGGAGCCTGAAGTGTGACACGGCGGCGGTCCGGACATCACGAGGGGACGGGCAGTTTGAGGACGAGCCGCTCGCTTTCACATCAAACTAAAAACAGAGAGAGCTGCTGATCAGGACAAAAACGGGTCGCTGACAACTCAAAAAAACAAACACGTCAAAAACTAAGATTTCCTCCCACCCGCCCCCTAATCTTCCCTGGAAAACCCCTACAACAAATCAAACACACACTGGGAATATCATGGTATCGTTCTCTCTACAGCAGGCGAGACGGGGCAGAGACAGCAGAGTCAATGTGATCACGATTCGTCCAGTTCAGGTCCGACTAAAGGGTTCGACTGACGAGGAGGCTGAACGGAAACATGTGACGTCCCTGATTGGGTGGTAGAGGTCCTGAAGGGGGCGCTGTCCTCTCCTGGTAGAGCCCACACGGATATGGCTGCAGGAAGAACCGGGTCCTGATCCTCTGGAGTCCTGAACGACCGGAGTACTTTTAAAGGTGGAGATCTGATTGGATGGACTGGTGATATGATGGAGGCTCTCCTGAGAACGCAGACACTTCCTGTCGGCCATGTTGGAGGTTACACTGTAAAAACTGGAGCTGGAGGCCGCCGAGGAGAAGGAAGCTCCTGATGCTTCACTGAACTCTGAGGACAACTCTGGACTTTGGTGGTTTTGAAGCTCCGCTCACAGGTGTTTCAGAGAGCGGTGCATCCTGGGAAACTCTGGACGGCAGCTCGGAGAAAGCAAATCAAATGAAATGCCGGTTCAGACTAGAAGACTTCAGCACACTTTTCTGTTTGACACTGTTGGACTTGTGATCTCAGAGCTGGTTCACAGGTTCTAATGTGACTCCAGACTGAATCCAACCGTCCAGATCCACAAACGTGAGGCGTCAGAGGGCCGGGGTCACAATCTGATGGAGGATCTGGAGCCTCCACTGCCAAACTGTTACGCTTACAATAAAAATCATTGTTATTATCAGTGACTGTGAGCTGATCTGTGTCGAGAAACGACAGAAAAGCTCTGAGCAGATAATAAATACAAAAATCTAAAGATAAAACTTGAAATCTGCTGAGACGAACTACAACCAGTGTGTGTGTTCTTCATCTGCGTCCATGATCTCACATGGATTCACTCAAATCATTAACTACTCTTCAATCACCAGAATAAACATTAGCAGCTAACTAGCCACACACACACACACACACACACACAGCTGGGGCTAGCTGGTTAGCATGCTAACTCATTTCTGGATGTTTTCAAACAGAACTGACGTACTGCACCTTTAAAGAAATGATCTCTGGATAAACGCCGTTTAGCCTGAATTTAATTAAGATGATCTGGTAACTATGGCAACACACGGATCAAATCAACCGTGCGTTGATGTTGCATTTCATCAGGTTTGGAAGCGTGTTGAGGACCGACCAATCAGATGGTGGCAGAAGTGTTTTAGTCTGAACCGGGCGCCGAGGACGCTCGTCAGCTGACGGCGTTCAACGCTTCCAGGCGTGAAAGTCGCCTGATGTATTCTGAGCCTCGATCATCGGCAGCTGGACGCGAGCGTGAAGAGACGACTGCCGCAGGAACGCCAGAGTCTGTCCAGTGGTGAGCTAGTGATGTCATGTAGGAAGTCGGTCCACAGCAGGATGGAGTTCAGTTCAGCCAGGACCGCTCAGAGTGTCGCGGTGGAGCCGCGGAGAGGAGACGCACAGACGGAGACGCTGATTCTGAACCTGGTTTTAAAGGGAAACGTGGTGAATCTTCAGCTGAGAACAGCTGAAGTTCTGATAAAATCTTCTTCTCTGATTCTTATATATTCTCTAAAAATAAAGACGTGAGATTCTATGACAGACTGAAACAAACTAGCTCCGATCACACTGTTCCTGTTGCTGCTGTTGCTGTCCCTGCTGTTTGTTGTCTGGCGGAGGTCGGGTCCGGAGGAGACGGACAGAAACAGGACAGGACGACACACAGACGGCGGCCGGCGAGACGACTAGTCGTCGTCGTCGTCGTCGTCGTCATCCTCGCCTTCGTCGTCCACGTCTCTCTTCCTCTTCTGTCCCTGAACGCCCGCCTGGTCTTCTGCACGGAGCGAGAGAGACAGAAGTGACCAATCAGAGGAGGCGACAGGATTCTGACCACTGACACAAACAATCCCATGATGCTTCACTCACCTTCCTCCTCCTCCTCTGCATAGTCGTCCTCATCGTCGTCATCCTCCTGAGCAATAGAAGAAGAGCGACAGTCATTAATTTCAAAATAAGAGCCAGCTATTAGAAGCAGCTACTTTCTGATTGGACGACACGACGAAGCACTAACACTACGCATCACGTCTACGCCACGGCGACCAGGCTGACCGCCATCAGACCGACTCTGACAGAAACACGTCGTTTTCCTCCTTTAATATAAAATGGAACTTAAAGAAAAGTGATCAAAATGATCATTTAGCTTCATGAAAAGAAGAACACCAATAAAAACATGATGTGAGATAAATATTGGTTACAAATCATAAAACACAAATCAAACTCAAACGTTTAAGATAAATAAAGATCTCTCTTAAAATAAAGTTTTTTAAATGGTTTAAATTGAGGAGAAAAAAAACAGCAGAAGAAGAAAAGAAGTTTTAGGAAGATAAGAGCCAAATGAAACGGACAAAACACTTCCTGTTACCGACATTGTCCTCAGAGGCGGCCATTTTGGTGCTGAACCTGGTCGAGAACACGGTCACACCTGCTGTCACACCTGAGGTCAACCCGTGCGCCGGCTCAGCTCAGAGCAGCAGCAGAGTCACAGAACAACGTCTCTGTGATGGTAGATAAAGACGTTAAGAGCTGTTTCCTGTGACGGACTGATCGGCTGCTCAGTCGCGTCCTCACTTCCATTTTTAATTCATAAAGACGCTCTAACAGTGGACAGTAAACTGTGACTCTCTGCTGAGGACAGGTGCATTGTGGGAAGTTGAGGCCTGCCTGTGTCTGAGCCGGCTGTGGGTTGACCTGCAGGCCGAAGCCTGAGTTGCCCACCTGATTGCCCCGGTTCACTTGAAAGCCCAGCCCCACCTCTCCTCCCTCTGAGCCGTCCTCATCCTCCTCTTCATCGTCCTCGTCGTCGTAGTCGCCGGTCGCCCCCGCCCCGTCCTCGCCATCCTCGTCTGGAGACACAGGGGACACGTTCAGACAGAGCAGGAGGGTCACGGCTGAGCTCAGACCGACTCCTCAACACTCACCTTCGTCGTCGGCCTCGGAGTCGGGCGCCTCGTTGTCCTCCTGGTCGAAGCCGTCCAGGTAGGTCACCTGAGGCAGCAGCTCGAACACGCTCTCCCTGTAGTCCTCCAGAGACGTGATCTCACAGTTGAACAGGTCCAGACTCTGCAGGCTCTTCAGGTTTTGCTGCAGAAAGAAATATCGTGTTAGCAGCTACAAACGTGTGTGTGTGTGTGTCTGTGTCTGTGTGTGTGTGTGTGTGTGTGTGTGTGTGTGTGTGTGTGTGTGTGTGTGTGTGTGTGTGTGTGTGTGTGTGTGTGTGTGTGTGTGTGTGTTCTGACCAGCGCCTCCACGTTGCTCAGCTCTTTGATCTTGTTCCCGCTCAGGTTGAGGTAGGTCAGGTTGGGACATTTCTCTGACAGAGTCTCCAGAGAACCAGACAGGTTGTTGTCGCTCAGCTCCAACTGGTTAACAGACAAAACATCAGCAGGTGAACGTCAGCAGGTGAACGTCAGCAGGTGAACGTCAGCAGGTGAACGTCAGCAGGTAAATCAGCAGGTGAACGTCAGCAGGTAAATCAGCAGGTGAACGTCAGCGGGTGAACGTCAGCAGGTGAACATCTAGTTACACACCTGAGCTGGATGTTGTTCTGCTGCAGCAACTTGCTCGATGCTAACATGCTAATGATGTGCTCTCACAGAAAGCAGCAGATGTTTTGAGGGTTCATATAAACTTATATAGTTTGTGTGTGTGTGTTTACACTGGACTCAGTTAGGACCCGACAGGTTCATCACAGACGTGTTGCTGAAGAAAGTCCATAAACATGTTACAGAGTGTGTGTGTGTGTGTGTGTGTGTGTGTGTGTGTGTGTGTGTGTGTGTGTGTGTGTGTGTGTGTGTGTGTGTGTGTGTTACCTTGCGTAGTTTGGGCAGTGAGGGCAGTTTAGCCAGCGAGCTCAGACCAACGTTGACCATACTGAGGAACTCGAGCTCCGTGAAGGCGTCCGTCAGACCTTCAACCTCCCCGTCTGCAGAGCGACTGTTATCAACCACCAGCTCTGCTATCTGACAGACACACACACACACACACACACACACACACACACACACACACACACACACAGTCGTTACACTCGTGTGACAGGTGTAACGTTTGAGGAGCTGCTGTTCTTCGGGGCGTTCCTGCTCTGCTAACGTTTGTATCAGGAGGACAAACTGACGAGAACTGAAGTTCAAACTGAAACGATCAATTCACTGAACAGCTGATGGACAGAAAACACATCTGTGCATGTTTTCAGTCCCCGAGTCACCTGACCGCCACGATCAGCTGCTCAGGTAAACAGGAAGTAAACATTTGCTGCTCTGGTGAAATCTGTAACTGAAGTCATCAATAAGTGACGTGGAGGGAGAAGATCCTCCGAGGTGTGAAACTGACTGAACGTCCTGGTTACAGTCGGTGCTGACAGACAGCTGCAGCTCACTGACATACCTGCGCTTTGACTGACAGGTGGCTCAGCCAATCACAATCCACCTGCTCCTTTGATCTCCCCCCAGATTCTGCTGACGATCAATAATTTCTCCTTCAGTGATTCTGCAGATTATCGTTGATTAACGAGTTTAAAGAATAAAGTTTACTGTCGTCACACCAGACGGCCCGTTTTATTAATTCATGTTAGTTTGAAAATGTTTCATCGGCTGCTTAAGTCTCAACCGGTCCAGTACCGGTCCAGTACCGGTCCAGTACCAGTCCAGTACCAGTCCAGTACCAGTCCAGTCTCTTTTTACTTTCATTTATTGTCACAAGAGGAAGAAGGCAGCACATCTGGACCGGTCCTGTGTTTCATAGACCCGCAGGAGAGCAGAAGCATGACAGAACAGAACCTCTGCTGTCTGAGGGTGCTGGTGGTTCTGTTGGGTTCTGGGGGTTGTGGTGAGGGTGCACGTGGTTCTGTTGGGTTCTGGGTGTTATGTGAGGGTGCGGGTGGTTCTGATGGGTTCTGGGGGTTGTGGTGAGGGTGCAGGTGGTTCTGTTGGGTTCTGGGGGTTCTGGTGAGGGTGCTGGTGGTTCTGATGGGTTCTGGGGGTTCTGGTGAGGGTGCTGGTGGTTCTGATGGGTTCTGGGGGTTCTGGTGAGGGTGGGATGTCTCTTCCACATGATCAGTTTCCTGCCAATAGGACCAAATTATCGATTGACTTTATTTAAGATGTAATTATGACGTGCTATAAAAACAGTAACGTATCTGCTGATATTGATTTTCAGCCGCGGCTTAATTAAAGAGCGATGTGCGATGTGAGCGCGTGCAGCAGGACTCTGTTCAGACTGGTGGCCGCGTTTATTTCCCAGAGTTCCTCTGGTTCTCCGGCTTATATAACCAGCAGAGCCTCAGTGTAACAGAGCAGAGCTGCAGCCTGCAGCCATGCTGAGCCCAACAGCACCACACTCACTGTGTGTGTGTGTGTGTGTGTGTGTGTGTGTGTGGGGGGGGGTTAACCTACTATAATCTACATGCACTGAGTGTGTGTGTGTTCTGAGCCTCCACACACCATCTGCCGGCGTCCCCCAATTCATAAAACATGACACCAGCTCGGTGACTGACTGACAGTCTGAAGTGAATTAAATGCGAACGTGAGCTGCACGGTGTGTGTGTGTGTGTGTGTGTGTGTGTGTGTGTGTGTGTGTGTGTTATTTAACTGAAGCTGTTGGTTGGCAGCCGGTTATATAACTTAATCACACACACACACACACACACGGAGCCTCACAGAGAGCGACGACACAATCTGAATTAAAACTAGTTTCAGTCCGTTTCGGCGGATTTTAATCCAGATTACTCGACATATTCAGTTACATTCATGTTAATCCAAGTGGCCGTCACGTGCTCGGACTACAGGCAGTAATCTGCGGTACCGACGCTCGGTGGAGTAACGCCATTTTAACTCGTTACGCCGCTGTGATCCAAACACGACCCTGCTCGGTACACTTCACCCTCCTCACAGCACCGAGCCTCGATGTACCGGCTCTGTTCGGTCTCATCATGAAGGCGGTGCTGCGGTGATGTTCGTGGTACCAGCGCAGTTTCCGTCCGAACCGCCGCTAATCCGCTTTCAGTAACGCTAAGCGGGTAACGCGTTACTACCGAGCACGAGCTCCCACTCAAAATGTCTCTGACCGACCTCAGTGCGCCCCACGACCGCCGCCGAGCACGACCGGCACCGAGCCCGGCCGCACGGAACCGTCGAGCAAAGCCTCGAAAAGACTCCAGCTGGAGTTCTGAGGCGGACTTAGCGAAGGGAAGTTTGACAAAATGTCGGAAGGTGAAGATATTTCCGTCCAAGTTTAAGCCGTTGGTGACTTAAAATGTCCGCTCGCAGAGAACGACGAAGCACCAACCGACGTCGTTGTTGTCGAGGTTAACACGCAGTGTTTTTCCGGGACGAAGCCCGCGGTGAGCTCCCGACACCCCGGTACACCCGCACACACACCCGCGACCATTAAACCGCACCAGCCGCACATTAACGCACATTTAGTCCGGATTTTATATCGACTTCTCCGGGAAAGTCGAGTTTGTCCGGTGACTGATTAAAAGTTAAACTTGCGCCTCGTCAGCGCGTGAAGGCGTGAGAGATGAAGATTAATGGCTGAACTTGAGGAAACAGTTTGAATCGTTTGTTTATGTATATATCTGTATATAAAGTTCATCTTAATGGCGCTCTGACGCCAGAATGTGTCCGCGGAGCCTCCCTGACAGAAGGGATTTCACCGGGAGGAGGAGGGGGCGGCGGGCGGGCGGACGGAGCCGCGGAGATGCTTCCACATCCACCCGGGATCGCCGCTCTCAGCGCGGCCGCCGGTCGATGAGACGAAGCGGCTCGACGAGCTTCAACCGGCCGAATGACCGACAGCTGAGTCGCCGCCCGTGTTGTCGGTCCGCGGACTCCATGTGATGAGCGAGCGGAGCAGCCAGGCTCCCTCCGCTCGCTCATCACCTCCCGGGCTATTTCAGGCGACAGTTACAATGTTACAGAACGCGGCTCACCTCCGCCGGGCTCCGGTTCCGCAGCTCTAAGGTGATCCTCTTCTTCATGTCCATGTCGAGACGGTTCTCCGTGCGGCGCTGAGCAGTTGATAGAGTCCCGGGATCAGAGCGGGCGCTGCTCTCCTCTGATGGCCACAGTTTGCCTACTGATCCTCCATGATACCTCGCGCCCTACCCCCTCCCTCCAGGCCCCGCCCCCCGACACACAGGGTTGGCCGCGTGCCACTTTGCCGCCGCTGATTGGACGATGACCACGTCACTCAGGACTGATCGGCCATAATCCCGCGCTGGGCGGTAATATCCCCGCAGCCAGCGGCCCGCCAGAGCCTCCTGGGAGCTGTAGTTGATAAATATCATGACATTAATCGATATTTATGCATTAAAATGACGAAGTGTGCCAAGTTTATAGTCCAGGTGAGCTGCAGGTGGACGCAGACAACAGCTGCAAGCACTGACGCGACAGCAGGAAGAGGAGGAAGCGCCTCTCTCACACCGGCCGGATTAACAAAGCATCCAATCTGATCGACCGTAATCTGAATCTGAGTCCACAAACACATCATTCCGTCAGGATTCATCAAAGTGTAAAAACTTAATGTGTGAATGTCTCCTCTGATGCTGCGCACAGCGTGTAAACAGGCGATACAATAATCTGACCACTAGGTCCATGTGAGCAGCTCCTGGAGCGTTCAGCAGAACCTCAGTTGGTCCCAGCAGAACCTCAGTCGGTCCCAGCAGATGGAGTTTCTCACCTCACATGGAATTAACTTCATCATCGACTGAAGACTGTGTGATGTGATCGGAAGCTCCAGAGCGGCTTTAAAGGTGGACCGAGATCGTTTTCAAGGTCAAGGATGAACTTTACAGACCAGAGTTTAATGTTGAAGACTTCAGTCAAGGTCGATATACGAGCACGTTCAGGGACACATCAACAAATAAAATAAAGTAAATACATTCAGGCTCCACTAACCGCTAGCACAACGAGAGGATGTTGAATCTGATCAGATTCTAAACTGAACCATCAGCGTCATGTTTATTATTTTATTCCCCGCTCGTTAGTTCGTCTGATTTAAGGTCAGCGGTGAGTTACATGAAGTTCCTTCAGACTAATGAAGCATCATTGATTGTTCTGATCATGTAACTGATATATACTGATAGACATGTTGTAGTTTCTTCTGGACCTTGGAAACCGCAGCTGGCAGAAGCGGGTCAACACGAGGTCCATTGAGCAGCTGTTCCGGAGCTTTCCACCCTCTCAGCAGACGCAGGTTTTATTTTAACTCTCAAGGTCAAAGAGAAGTAAAAAAAAATTTAAACAACAATAGAAGCTGTTTTTATGATTTATTTACATTAAAGAATTTTCTAATTGTTGAATTTTTCTTTTCCTTTGTCACATTAATTAGATTTCTAAATGTCTGTAAATAGAAACAGACGACAAAAACGCAACTTAAAGAATAAATGTGTTTGCTGTGTTCGGTTTCTGATGGATCGATTGGATCAAGTGTCTGAAAACACATAAGAGTCAAACTGTCGCACTAAAGCAGAACAGAGTCAGCTCGACGCCTGAACGCCTCACGATGAGTTCAGGTGTCTCTGTGAAAGCATTAAAAACCAAAACAAATAGGTTGTTATTAAAAAAAACAAGTGTTTATAATTCATATTTACCAATGCAGGCAGCCATCATCATCATCATCATCATCATCATCATCGTGGTGAAGCATTCAGGTACAGTTAAAAAAATACAACTTTATATGTACATAGAAAAGGTAGGCTTCGCTGAGCTTATAAAAATAACTATCATACTCAACTCAAATGACACAGAATCACTGATCAGAGGGAGGACAGGTGAGTCTGTCAGTAATCAATACCTGCTGTCCCAGGACAGGAAACCGAACCAGGACTTCATGTGTTTCATCTGGAACTACAAATTTATCCTGTTTCTATAAAACATCCAACAGACTTCAGCTGCACTTCCTCCCCGACGACCTCTGGACTCATTAATGACGACCAAATGTTTAAAGTCACATTCTGATGCAAAAGAAAGTGTTGAGTTTGAAAAGTTCAGTTGTCGTCAGTTTGGACTGAAGCCGCCTCAAATATTCACTCAACACGACCACATGACAAACTCAAGCGTGTGAGAAAATCAAGTTGAAAAAGTTGTGACTGCTGTGAACAGAACGTCTGCGCGCACACACGTCTGGGTTTACGTGAGTTAAAGCAGCTGTTCATCAGTTAAAGATATCAGAACAGAATCAGACTCACAAGCAGCACCGGTGACTGCAGGTCGGATCCAACTAAAGCACAAGTGACACTCGACAGGAATGTAAAACGACACGACTGAAAGAATCACGAGACCAGAACGTTCAAGTGAATTTAGAATTCACAGCTGATGACATTCGATCACCTGGAAAGAGTTTCAATAAATCGGATAATCGATCAGCTGTTTGTGAAAACGTTTTTAAAACTCAGCCGACAGAAATCTGAAGAACATTTGGAGAGACGGATCAATAAGTTCTGTTCGACCCAACAAGCCTTAAACAGCCTGATGACGAAAACAAACCTGGTTTTAAATAATAATCCACATTAAAGGTTTCCATGATGGACCTGGTTCAGTTCCTGGTTCAGGTTCTGGTTCAGGTTCTGGTTCAGGTCCTGGTTCAGGTCCTGGTTCAGGTCCTGTCAGGACTCAAAGCCTTTTCTAAACTTTAACATTGATGGATTGCTGAGGAGTGAAACTCGCTGACGTCCTAACATTATTTCTTTTGCTCGCTCGGTTTAAGATTCATTTGTTAACGAGCGTGAACTCGTTCTGAACAAAGTTTCATCCTCAATCATCAGAAAAGAAACAAAACTGGTTAGAAACAAAAAACAAAGTGAAAGAAGTCGGAAAGCCGTTCAGAGAGAGTTACCGTAGTGTCCAAACAATCCTGACAGAGAGGCTTTTTCTTTCACAGCTCCCAGCGGACGCCTTATTGTGGGGAAGCAAAATGTGCCAGCTGCAGCAAGAGTTGGGTATTACAAAAAGGTGAAAATGATCCCAGTTGATCAGAACATGGAGTTCTGAAGGCATCAGAGGAACAGCTGGTTGGTTCACAGACTCACCAGATAAAAACAACCCACTGACAAGAACTGAACAGAACAGAAACAAAAGGATATAAATGGTGCACTGGGGACAACGATCGGCGTTCCAACATCAAGGAGGAAAATGTTAAACTGACAAACTAAGACTCTTGATTCCTGCTGCATCCTCAGCTTCAGCTGTCTTTATAAGCTCTCTGAGTCAAACTGGGAAGCAAAATGGTGTGTTAAAGCGATGATCAGGGAGCAGACAGGCTGCACACGGAGCACCGGCTCAGTGTTCTCATGTGGGATCACTGATTGAGGTGACAACAGAAAAAGTAAATATGCCTTCGAGTAAAAAGTCCCGCCTCCTCCTGAGTTTATTTTCGGTTTCTTCTCCCCCAGCTGGTCTCCATCTCTTCAATCCTCTCATCCAGAGTCATTACATTTTGCATCCCACTTAAGTAAGCATTCAGTTATAGAACATGCGGGAACTCAAAATGGTGCACAACTAAATCCTGCCATGTTTGTTTAGTCTGTTTTCTGACTCTCTTCTCTCTTAGTTGTTTTTTCTTTCTGAGAAGCCATTTTGTTTCCCTCTCCGTCATGTTAGAATCAAATCTTTTGAGGATTCAAAATGGTGCGAGACTGAACTCGTCCGTTACGTTTGTTTAATCAGTCCGTCTTTCTCCATATGATCTTTCTGGGGTTTAGTTCCTCCTCTCTGACATGTTAAATCTTTTGGGGATTGTTGGTATTTATTCATTCAGGGATTCAAAATGGTGCATGACTGAAATCCTTGTGTCTGTTGTCGACCTCTGTTCTCCTCTCACTGTTCCTGGGAAACCATTTTGTTTCTCCTCTCTGGTGTCTTTCAGGGATTCAAAATGGTGCACACTTCAAACCATCCGCCATGACTCACCCCCTCCCCCTCCGTCACACACTGGCCACCTGTTCAAAGGGATGCAAATTAGTGCGAGTCCATCCATCTACCTCCGGTTCTGATCTGTCTTTCCATCCGTGTGTCGGCCCTCCTCACCCCTCCTCCCCCCCTCTGTTAGGAGCTGACCTCCGTCGTCTCTCCTCCCGTCTCCACCAGCGTCACCTGACCCTCCTCCCCCTCCATGATGATCCCTCCCTCCTGCAGCACCACCATCTCTCCCTCCTCCTCCACCATGCTGGCCGCTGCCTCCTCCTCGTCCTCCTCCCCTCCCACCACCTCCTCGGGGCTGGCAGCGTTGGCGGCGGCGCTGACTGCGGCGGTGTTGGCGTTGGCGCTGTTGGCCTGACTTTGGGACATGGCCTCCAGTTTGATGCGGTACTCCTCGGCCTCCTGCTCCTTACGCAGCAGCTGCTGCCGGTACTCCTGCGCCTTCCTGTTGGCCTCCAGCAGCTGCCTCTGCAACAACTCCTGCAGGAGGAGAACAAGATGGTCACAAAGAGGGAAAGACATGAAAGAAGAGGAGGAGGAGGAGGGGGGGGG
>CAEMYA010000477.1:129590-141213 GCA_903131615.1 Diplodus sargus | reverse complement strand
AGAAGAAGAGAAGGAGGAGCAGGAGGGGGAGGAGGAGGAAGAGAGGAGGAGGGGGAGGAAGAGAGGAGGAGAGGGGAGGAGCAGGAGGAAGAGGAGGAGGAGGAGCAGGAGGAGGAGCAGGAGGAGGAGGAGGGTCACGCTCACCGTCTCTCCTCCATCATTGTGATTGTTGGTCACCTCCAGCTTCCTCTTCCTGGAGGGTGGAGGCTGCGGCTCCTCCGTCACCACCTCCTCTGTCACCGTGTTGGCCGGCACCGCCAGCACTGAAACACAAACAGATTGATTGATTGATTGATCATCAGGTATTGATCAGCGTCAGGAAGTGTCGCACTGAGTGAAGGCTGTGTGCGTCGTACTCTGCTGTCCGTGCTGCATGGTGACGAAGAACGGCGGCGCCATCCCTCCGGTGGTCTGCAGGTTGCCGTGCTGGTCGGTCACTATGGTGATGACCCTCTGACCGCCTTCGTTGACGACGGTGGCGTGCTGGATGTTGGAGTCCAGAGCGCTTGCGGCCATCGCTTCTTCAGAGTCACCTGAAACAGAAAGACCCAGACGTTACACCTCCACAGGACTCGTTTGGATGTTCTGTGTGCTCAGGTGTGCTCAGGTGTTCGTACCTGCGTTGGCCTTGTTGAGCAGCTCGGCCAGGTTGACCACGCCCCCCTGGATGGCAGGTATTCCCTGGATGATGAACTGTGGCTGGCTGGTGGTGGTGCTGGTTTCCACATTCATACTCACCTGGTTCATGTTCACCTGGTTCATATTAACTTGGTTCATATTGACCTGGTTCTGCATGCCCTCCTGCACAAACAATGTAGAAAAAGTTCAGAACACATTTTCTAGATATTGTTTGGTGTCGGAGGTTCTGTGTGTTCTGTCAGCGCCGTCTCACCTGCAGCAGCAGCATCAGCTCCGTGTTCTGGATGTCGACGGCGATGTCAAACGGCGTCTTGTCAAACTTACTGAGCGCGTGCACGTCGGCTCCGTGTTTGATGAGGGTCTCGGCCACGCCGTGATGGCCGTGCTGCGCCGCCCAGTGAAGAGCCGTCATCTTCAGCATGTCTTTGGCGTTGATGTCGGCGCCGCTCTGAAAGATAGTTAGAGTTAAAACAGGCCTGAGGAGTTCTGAGGAGGAGGAAGAACACGTACCGCGACACACTGCACTAATGAAGAAGAGATTATTTCCTTTTCATTAAAATCACATGTTGGTAAAAAACACCAGGCAAACACAAACTGACATCAGATTTAAAAACATTTCAAGTCAACAGATAAAAACTCTGACGGACTTTCACAGAATTAAAGAGCTGAAACACTAAATGTAGCTGCAGTAAAGGTGATAGTGGTTCTGACCCGGACCAGCAGCTCCACGATGACCGTGTGTCCCTCGGCGGCGGCCATGTGCAGCGGGGTTCTGTCCACTTTGGTGCGGGCGTCTCTGCTGACGCCGGCTCTCAGCAGGACGTCGGCTGTCGAGTAATGACCGTGCTGAGCGGCCAGGTGGAGCGGAGACGTCCCCAGCTACAGGTGAGCAGACGGACACGACTTCAGACTCACTGACATTAAATACATTCAACTCTTAACCTGCGTCTGCTCCCTCAGTGTGACGGCTGACGTCTCCTCACTGTGAAGTCTCGTCTCACTGAGTGTAAAACTATTATTCAGTTCACTGACATGAAACAAGAACGTGTGGAAAGACTTAAAAATACAAATGCAGTTTTTCTCTTAGACGTCTGAATCTAACGGTTTATTTTGTTCTTTGGTGTGTTTCTGTTTCAGTGTGTGAGGAGACGAACACACAGATCATTCTGAAATAAGAATATCTGCCTGTAACAAGAAATACCATAACTAACATAGATACCAGCTGCTGTTGTTCAAATGGGAACTGTTTGTTCTGGACTGAACAGACTGAGAATGCGAGCAGCACCGAGTGTTTCCTCACAGGTTAAACAGTAGAAGACATTACATCATGTTCTCCCTGCCGTCACTTTGACACTCGAGTCGTATCAGAAGGCGGCGAGTCGTCACTTTGAGTCTCACCCAGTCGGTGGTGAACGGCGCTCCGTTGGCCATCAGGTTCCTGACCTCATCGTCTTGACCTTTCCGAGCCGCCTCCAGCAGACGCTTCCCCAGGTCCACCAACGACATCTGACACACACAAACATTCAGGTCCTCAGACATCTCGCTGCACATTATTCCACATGACAGCGCTCCGCTCACCAGCTACACGTTTACTTTTATGGACAATTTAACAGTTGGCTGCAGGACAACAGATGGAAACGAGCCGTTACTGGAACGTTACTGTCAGACTGAGCGAGACGGATTCTCCTGCAGCCGAAACTGACGTCAGGAAGTAAAAACACAAATCAAACGTTTGTGACGAAGTCGGAACAGAGGCAGCACGTTTCAGTGTGACAATAAACATAATGGTAAAAATGACATCAGTGCTCTGAAACATTAAACCTCACTGAGATCTAATAATTATAAATTACCACACGCATCTTTTTCTGCACTGTAATCTCTGAAAAACAGCTTTCACATCGGAGCTGTTGGTCAGTAACAGCCAACAGGTTTACTGGAGTCATTTTAAAAACAGGTAAAACAAACTATTCTAGATGAAACTTATCAAACACATTCAGTGAGAATATAACTACATGTTTATTAAAAGTGTGAGTTTGTATGTAAGTATTAACAAGTGAGTATTTTACAATTTTCTGTTTTATTGAGACAAACGATCCAAATGTAAATCAAGAAGACGTCGAAGATGTTCAACAAGAGTTCATATTAATGTGAACACGTTATCATGTGGTTCTAATCAATAGTTCTGATAGCTGACATGAATCCAAAGTGTGAATATTCAATAACACATATGAGAAATGAAGTCTCGCCCTTTTAATCACTAATAAATAACTGTTATTAATGAGTCTGTTACAGAAACACGCAGTTTGAATCAGACTGAACTTTAACTTTATGATTTCTACATTTCTGTGACGAGTCTGTTTGTTTCAGAGGTCCAGAAACGTTTTGCATTAAAAGACCAAAACTGAAATTAAATGTTGTCTTCAGATTCAATAATGAAAATAACCACAAATTTGTGGTTATTTTCATTATTGAATCTGAAGACCAACTTTACTTTGTTAAATAAACTCTAGTGATCTGCAGTCAGTGTTCAGACTGCATACTGTTGTTGACTCAGCACAGATCTGATCCAGGACCAGACCCAGATGATCTGTGAGGGAACAGGTTCTGCAGCAGGTTCGGTACCTGTTGGTCTTCGCCTCCTCACTACTTTTGGGTAAATGGGGAAATGATCGGAAGCTAATAGCTACACGTCCATTATCGGACAGGTCCCGCCTCAGAACATCGTCTGGACTGAGGCAGAACCCACACAAAGAGGTGATCAGAGTCCGAACATGTTTTAGTACCAGTGAGTGATGTAATGTGGGTCAGTGTGGTGAGACAGAACCGGACTGTACGTCTGACTGACGTGTCTGAGAAAGACCAAAACAACACAATCACTCTGTCCGATAATGGATGCATAGCCCGTGTTTGAGCGCTAACTGCATAAATATCATCACTTCACAAAATCAACAAGTTAATGTGAAGCACACGGAGCCTGGTGTTGACTGTGGGCTGATCTGAGAGCAGCTGAGCTCCAGGCGACGGTTTAATTTAACAGAAAAGTCTCAACGGCTAGGCGAGTTAGCCCGTCACTCTGTCCGACAATGGAACCCAGAGCGCTGCACGGCTCTCAGACGGAGGAGGACGAGGGTTTTCTCTCCGCGGCCGAGGAGCCATTTTACGCGCCTTCATGGGCAGAAAAGAGTCCGCCATGTGCCACGTACCCCCGTCTCCCCTCTCCGAGCGGTACTGTACCGCCACAGCCGCTGAAAACCAGAACCAGCTCCAGCTGAACATTTACAGCAACACAGACAGGAAACTGTTTGATATTAAGTGGTTGGTTTTCCGGGGGAAGTCACAGAGAAATTTCCTATTTTACACACGGAGAAAAAACTACTTCCACATCCGGTTAACTAGCATTCTTCAGGCGCGCGCCGTCAACCCGAGTACAGCAGCTTCGCCCGGAGAAATCCTCCGGCTCGGTGTCTCTACTCCCACCGCTTTATGAAACATGGAGGCGGACAATGGTGTGGTTTTATTCCAGCGGAGGACGGCAGAGCAGCTACTCACCGCGTCAGGTTTGTTAGGAGCCCGCCGGAGTGCTCCTCTCTGCTAATGTTAGCACGCTAGCAGGCTAAACAGACGGATCCCTGTGCGCGCGGCTCGGTGCGGTTATCGCTCTGCGTTGGTCACGAACAGCTCAGTGAAGTGCAAACTGCTCCATGAAGCGCAAAACATGCACATTAGGCGCTGCGGCGGCTCGTCGGGCTCCTCGGGGCTTGTTTACTGCGGCAAGTTAGCGACAGACGGCCGGTGCGTGCCCGGATGTTGTGGACCGAGCTTTCAAAATAAGACCGCGAACTGTATTGATATGTTCAGGTGTTACTGTTGTGATGTCGTTGATGGGCCTTAAATTTTCATGGGATCAAAACTTAAAGCCAATGAAAATCTGATAACGAGTCATTTAAACAACAGAAGTGTGATCAGCAGTCCGTGCTACTGTCGGTCTGCGTTTTATGTTGAAAGTCCTGACAGGAAACGTCTTCTTCATTGTCTCTACTTTGACGCTGCTGTTTACCAGCTAGCTGTGTTAGCCGTTAGCCTGTAGCATGCAGACTGTTAGCAAGTTAAATAGAAGCGTGTTTTACCGTCCTCTCTCGTAGATTCCCGCGAGTGTTCGTGTCCTGACGTGATCGAGAGTCTGACAGGTGTTCACCTGCCGGGAAGGATTTTTAAAATAGTTATTTTTGTGTTTTATCTGGTATAAAAATGGCGGCCCCTCGACACCGGAGGTGGAAGCCAGAGTGAGTTAACCTCCCTGTGGGCGGGCTCAGTGACGACACCGAGGAGCAGACCTCCGGTCAGTGCTGCGGCAGCGCGCCGCGGGCCGGACGGACGACCGCTGCTCTGAGATCAGCAGCAGAACCGGGCCGTGATGCTGAGCAGCGACAACAAGGAGCTGACTGTGTTCAGTCAGAGAGAATTATGAAAGTCAGCAGCTGTCAGTCATCTGCTGAGAGACAGAATGAATCAATAAATCAATAAAGTCACTGATGAAGAACTTCTAGATTCTGTGGATCTGATGCAGAAACAGGCAGCTGGACCGGAACCGAGCCTTGGCAGCCATTTTGGGAAATATTTCAAAAGAACACATCTGACAGAATTCTGTCAACATTCACTTTTATATGATGTTTGTATTTATTTGATGATAATTAACGTCATTATAATATTTCTGTCTGTTTCAGAGTTCATGATTTTAATCAATAATCTGTTTTTGTTTTGTGAAGACGTCAAATGATCAGAAGTTCCTTAAATTGACCCGCGTTCTGCAGAACCCTGGCAGCCATGTTCCATAAAGTGATTACTGATGAAATAAAAAAGGAACCAATAAAAGTTGTTTTCTTCAGAAAAAACTCAATAATTTGAATTTAAACCTTTTTTTTAATGAATCTTTGGACTCATGCGGACCAGCTGGTCAGTCTGGACCCGTCTGAACCAGCCGGACCTCTTTCACTGTAGCTGGTTTATTTCATCCATGTCTTTACATTCTGCTGCAGTGTTGCTGACGGTGGTGTTGCTGTTGGTTCTGTCCATCAGAAACACACGTTGGTTTGTTTTTGATCACAAACTGCAAACGATGATTTCATCTTCATGGAAATATGTTAAAGTTATTTCTGGCTGATTTCAGCTCAGTGAAACTTTCTTTGCTCGGTGTTCTGTTGGATTTGTCTGTTTGTGTATTTGAATATAAATAAAGACATTTATCGCGTTTATTATGGTCTGTCATTTAGTTAATTTCTCTTAGTTTCTGAAACATCACTAATCAAACACGAGGTTCACTGATCGATCCAAAGCTCATCAGAAACCAGCTGAGCGTCGACCTGAACACACGTTTCCATCAACTGAGCTGTGAAATAACACTGAAGCAAGAACAGGCGACCGGTCCAAAGAAGACTTTATTTATTGTTGGCAGGTGAACAGAACATTCTGACAGAACCGGGTGGACTGTAGTTTCCTTCCTGCGGCTCAGTTTGAGGCCCGCTCAGTAAAACAGCATGAGAAACTAATAAATACATAAATTAACAGTTAACGGAGCAGCTCGGGACAAAAGAACAAAAAGGCACAAATGGAAACATAAAAAGTTTGAGTCTCATCAGAGGGTTCAGACACATTCAGTAAATCAATCAATCAATCAATAAATCAATAATCTGAGGAAACATTTCATCATGGAACAGAAACACAGACTTAATTTTTAATCATCGGATCACAATTGGATCAACAGTGTTTCTATTATTTTGTCCACCCCCCCGCTCACATGCTGAAGGGGTTAAAATCTCATTTTCACTCGTGAAGGTTGTCGGTTTGAATCCGATCACTATTACTTTGAAATCAGCTGATCTGAGATCAAGAAGCTGGTTCAAATCCGACCAATCGGATCACTAGGATCACTGAGCACTTCCTGGTTCGGTTCGTTTACGCAGTGGATGTTTAGTGTGTGTGTGTGTGTGTGTGTGTGTGTGTGTGTGTGTGTGTGTGTGTGTGTGTGTGTGTGTGTGTGTGTGTGTGTTGCATTCACTGTCCTCCGTACATTTCCCTCTCCCTCCCTCAGTAAACCTCCTCTGTTCTGTTTCTTCATTTTCACACATTTTTATTGTCTTTATGAAAAATATCTGCAGCTTTTTTCCTCATTTTTTATTCTTTCTTCACGTTTTATCATAATTTCCTGTTGAACTGAAATAATTGTTGCCTCGCTGGGTTTTAATTCTATTTCTGTTTAACATCCTCAAAGTTCTGGAGAGTTCAGAGTTGACGATCAGCTTCATGATCACAGAAACTATCAGTGAAACAGGCATGAACACGTCTCAGCTGTCTGTGTGGTTTCAGGGTAACTGATTCAGGATCAGAGTGAATAAAAAGCTGTGATTTAATCTGAACCAGGATCAGTCTCAGCAGACCTCCGTCCGTCTGTGAGGACCTGCTTTAATGTGAAAACCAGGCTCTTATTTTGGTGACTTCCTGGAACCGTCTCATTTTCATCAGTAGATGACAGACTGGAGGAGGAGGCCTGCAGAGACTGATCCGGGGTCAGAGGTCAGGTGAGGCTGATCCGGGGTCAGAGGTCAGGTGAGGCTGATCCAGGGTCAGAGGTCAGGTGAGGCTGATCCGGGGTCAGAGGTCAGGTGAGGCTGATCCGGGGTCAGAGGTCAGGTGATGGAGCGTTCAGAGCAGCAGGTTGAGGTCGGCCAGCAGAGCGTCGACGTCGGCGAGAGGAGCTCTCCAATAATTAAAGGAGGAGAACTCAGAGAGGACGGACTGACGACAGACAGGAAACAGAAAACAATGAGGTCAAACTGTCAGACGGTCGACAGGTTTCACAGGTAAAGTACTGACACCAAACTGTAAACACACTCTGCAGGGGGCAGCATCACCGCTAACTGCTGCTGCTGCAACTAGCTGCTGTTAGCTACAGTCAGAACATCCTCACATGTCACTGTGAACTTTATCTGGACCGAACCAGAGGTGACCGGAGACAAACCAGAACTGTTCTGGTGACTCTGGTTCAGTTTGTGTCCAGCCTGAATGAAGTGAGTGTGACGACGAGTTAACGAGCAGATTAAACTGATCTGAGTTCAGTCAGAAACACAAACTTCAGACGGTGGACGGTTGGATTTTTCTGTTTCGTGTCAAAATATTTCCTTTCTTCACATTCATGAGTTTATGTTGCCGACTTATCAGACTGAGCAGTGAACCGGCTGCTTTCACACCTCAGCTGAAACCGTCAGACCTGCAGGAAACACAACACACACTGGTGACCAGCGTGTTGTGTTTCGCTGCTGGTCTATGCTGTCGACACGGTGCAGTACAGTTAGCATGTTAGCGTTAGCTTGTCATCAGTAAACAGAGCTGAGTCTGATGTGATGTCATCAGGTCTGCAGGTGAGGCGTCATCCTGAGGGGAACACGTCCGCCACCTGATTAACACATTAGCACCCTGTTAGCTTCACTGCTAACATGAGTGATGTCACAATGTTTTTATTTTTTTGTTTGTTTTTGCCAAAGTTGTGTTGTTATTTATTTGTCCACGCTGTAACCATGGCAACAGAATGTTCTGACTGAGCCTCTGCTGGCTGTTCTGACAGACAGTTGTTTGGACCCGTTCCCCGTCCGCCCCCTCACCTCCTCCTCGTCACTCCTCGGTGATGACGACTTGTCTTTTCCTTTGACGCTATTGGCCGGCTGACCGTCAGTCAGACCCAGGTCTGCCAGCTCCGACACATCGAGGGCTGGGATTGGCTGCCTCCAGAACAGGAACGAGTCGTATTGGCTGTTTGACTTCTCCATCGTCTGAGAACGGACCTGAGAGGAACCAGACACAAAGTCCAGTTTAACAGAACAGCAGTCTTTGTTTTCATGTGTAAAGCTTTGTTGGTTTGTGACTTCAGTCTTTGTCCCCTGGAGACAAAACATCATTCTCACAAAGCTCGTCCCAGAACACACAGAATCAGAACTGTTCACGGTTCTGTCGAGGAATTTATCACAACACTTCATGAAATACTTTTATTTAACTCGCAGGAATTTGTCAAATCTGAAATCTGTTACAACAAACCAAACAACCCAGATCCTTCAAATGTTCCGACCCGAGAGACAAACAGGCTGTGAAAACGTGTGTTTTTCCTCTGGAGTCTGGTTCAGTGAAGCTCACACAGTCTGAACGGGCCGAGTCGTCCGGGCCTGTGAGGACGTGACGTGTGTCCAGACTGACAGCAGCTCCGTCTCGTTTCAAACTGAGTATCGATTACAGTATTTGTGTTATTAGAAATATTTATATTTAAAGTTTTCTATCAAGTTTCACGTCTGTCGGGACAAAATGACTCTTAAATTATAATCGTACTTTTTATTTTCCACCACAAAATCCTTCAACTCTCCAGCGATCAATGAAAGTGATCACAAAAGGATCAATGTGACACTTTGATCACCAAAAAAGTCCCTGCCTGTGAAATCTGTAGATTAAAGGAGTAACCATGGAAACATCTTCGCTGACTGAATGAAGTAAATCAACACGCGGCGGACCCTGCCACCTGTCTGGCTTCACACACCTTGTGTTTGTTTGTTCACTGATGGACACAGTTTGTTTAATGACTTCATTAATATTGTAAATACTGAAATTCTGCGTCGTGTCCCTTTAAGACGGAACAAGAGGAAGTAAGTTATTAATCTGACGGTTTGAAGAAAACGGAACAACGTGTTTGTGACACGATGGAACTTTAAACATCAGCTGTTGAGTCCGACGAGAGCAGACGAGCTCTGTGATGTCACTGTGTCACAACATGATCAGTTCAGCTGTTCTGATCCAAACTCATCAGTGTCACGGAGCTGGAATCTCCAACGGGCCCTGAAAGCCTCCCAGATCAGAAGTAATCAGAGTAAATTAACAACAAATCATTAACAATGATTCTTATTTTAATCAAACTATTATCACTTTAAACACTCTGATCGCTGGTTCAGTTTCAGCTGCTACATTTCTATCAGGCCGGAATGTAACTAAGTACTTTTACTCCAGTACCGGCTCGAGTATATTTATATGTATCCGGACGGTTCCAGAGCGTCTATAAGAGAAACTGGGTCATCGCGTCACTGCGGACTGAAATAACCACACTGCAGCACCGAGAGTCCAGCTGCACCAGACTACATTCACTTTTCTGCTGATTTAATGTTCGGCAGGTTTTTATGGTGAGTCAGGCCGCTGGATCCTGAGGCGTTGGCCCGGTGCCGGCCCGGTGCCGGCCCGGTACTGGTCGGGATAACAAATAATTACAATACAATATGATTTAACGGGTCTCACGGGTCGAGCTGTTCTGCTCGGTATCGATGAGGAGCCTGGGTCAGGGCGCATTGATCAGTGATCAGGTTGTGTCGAGGCGTTGGCCGCTGCAGCTCGTCTGTCGATGATGAAGCCGAATCAAACCGAATCAAACAGAATCAAACCGAATCAAACAGAATCAAACCGAATCAAACAGAATCAAACAGAATTTACTCGCTGAGTTCGGACATCAGTCACAAGCAGAACCAGAACCTTCTGATGTGAACACGCTTGTGCTGTTTAAATGTTTGATTGCAGCTTCATCACGGACTCATCATCAAATCATCAAATCATCACATCATCAGATCATCGCATCATGACGTCATCAGATCATCGCGCACAGAATCATTTTTACCTTTTTGTTTGTTTCCGGTGAGGAAATCAGACACTTGTGATTTTCTTCTTTGTTCTGTTCGGACGCGTCTGTCAGCTGCTGCAGGTTCAATGCGCTCTGCGCCTGCGTCAAGCTCACCTGAATACACACCACGGCTTCCGCCAACATTTTTCAGAATAAAAGCCGAGGGGAAGCTCGTGTTTTTCTGTCCGTCTCCTCAGTTAGAGGAGTTTGTTTATTTATGAATTAACTTATAAAATGATGTTGGATTAAATCATTGAAATCAAAACACTGATGACATTTAAAGGCTTCAAAACATCATGACAACATTATCAAATATAAAGAAGGCATCAAATATTCTATACCTTAATTTTGAAGTACAAGCTCATTTCCTGTCTGTGTGGTAGCCTGTGTGTCACACACACACACACACACACACACACACACACACACACACACACAGATACTGCAACACTTTTACTCAAGTGCTGTTCCTCTGAGCTGCAGTGGAGTACTCAGTAATCTATTACTCTGTGGAGGAGAGTACTCAGTAATCTATTACTCTGAGCTGTGGTAGAGTACACAGTAATCTATTACTCTGTGGAGTGGAGTACTCAGTAATCTATTACTCTGAGCTGTGGTGGAGTACTCAGAAATCTATTACTCTGTGGAGGAGAGTACTCAGTAATCTATTACTCTGAGCTGTGGTAGAGTACTCAGTAATCTATTACTCTGAGCTGTGGTAGAGTACACAGTAATCTATTACTCTGTGGAGTGGAGTACACAGTAATCTATTACTCTGAGCTGTGGTAGAGTACTCAGTAATCTATTACTCTGAGCTGTGGTAGAGTACACAGTAATCTATTACTCTGAGGAGTACACAGTAATCTATTACTCTGTGGAGGAGAGTACACAGTAATCTATTACTCTGAGGAGTACACAGTAATCTATTACTCTGTGGAGGAGAGTACACAGTAATCTATTACTCGGTGGAGAAGAGTACTCAGTAATCTATTACTCTGAGGAGTACACAGTAATCTATTACTCTGTTGAGAAGAGTACACAGTAATCTATTACTCTGAGGAGTACACAGTAATCAGAGTATCGGTGCCTCAGGTGTGAGGAGGCGCGTCCGTCAGCAGGAGGAGCTGTTGGACTGAACATGAACAGGAAGTGAAGGAGAGAGAAAACATGAAGTTGTTGAGAGGATGAAGAAGAGGAAGAGGAAGAGGAAGAGGAAGACTTCCTGGTTAGAGCCACACCTCAGAGAGAGAGAGAGGGAGAGAGGGAGGGAGAGAGAGAGAGGGAGGG
>CAEMYA010000477.1:59886-75970 GCA_903131615.1 Diplodus sargus | reverse complement strand
TCCCTCCCTCCTCCTCCTCCCTTCCTCTCCTCCCTTCCTCTCCTCCCTTCCTTCCTCCCTCTCCTCCTCCTCCTCCTCACAGAGGAATCAGGTATCCGTCCTCTGCAGCAGGTTCTTGTTTCACTGCAGGTTTGTGTCTCTGTTCTTTTATTTATCAGATCAATTATTGATTGATCGGTTTATTCTTTGATCCTCAGTTAAAACGTTCAGATTGATTCAGACTTTAGAAACATTTTACATTCGACACATTAGTGTGTTCTGTTTGACGTGGTGCTGTTCTGATGAGCAGAACCTCTGAAGACGAATCAAAGATATTTAATGTTTATCAGAGATTCTCTGTTAGACTGCGTAGCTCCCCCTGCTAATGTGCGAGCATGATGTCCACCATCTTAGAGTAGCCTGTTAGCATGCTAACGTTAGCAACAAAGATGCTCCATTACAAACTGTTACGACTGAGTGACAGGTCACACACTTCCTGTCTCCTGATTGGACGGAGCTCAGGGCCACATACAGACCGACGCTGTCGCTTTAAGAGCGACTCTGTTCGATATGTTTCATGAACGTTGAGCACTTTGTACATAAAGGAAGTTATTATGTAAGGGATAATGTATAGAACGGCGGTCATTACTTTCCCGATACTGACCGCCGTTCTATACATTATCCTGCTTATTACACGGCTACTTGCCAACACGAGAAAAAAACAGAACTTTTGATCACAATGGTGACGATTCATTAAAAGTGATCATCGGGTTTTATTTTATAATAATGATATAACAACATATTTTAATGTTGTCGAGTGGAAACAACCGCCGACAGTTCACCTGGAATACCAGATCTTCTCTTCTCACAGCAGTGAAACAGAAAAACAGAAGTCTGGCTCTCACCTCTTCATGGACAGCTTCCACTTTCGGGTTACTTCCTGTCCGTCGGAGGCCGGAGCCCGGCCCGCTGCTGGCCGTGGTGGCGTCCGACTTGGATCTCTGGTGGGTCCTTCTGGACGGGGAGACAAACACCTCCGCCTCTCCCAGTCCGGCGCTGTCCGGTGGGGGCCCGGCTGTGGAGAAGGAGGGGGAGGACTCCACGTTGTTGCTGTTGTGTCTCCGGTGACAGCGGCGGTGGGACGGTGAGGACGCCGGGCTCACAGAAGCAGAAATGGTTCTGGCTGCATCAGGTTTGAGTTCGGGTTTGAGTTCGTCGGACAGGATGAGTTTTCTGAGTTTGGTGCCTCTGGAGTGACGCTGGGTGGAGATGTGCATGTCGGAGGAGTAAGCACCCAACAGCCAGGCCGTCAGCAGAGAGAAGGTGATGCTGCCTCTGCAGCGGTGGATCTGAGACACAAAGACTTCAGAGGTCAACATTCAGAACATTCAGAGCATTCAGAACATTCAGATTCAGCTTGTTAGACACGCCGGGCCGAGGACCAGGTCCTGCCCCTGCAGAGTCATGGGATGGTTTACCTGAACATTGAGAGGCCAACCTAAAACCTCCCTTTAAGCTCTGGTTAAACTCCTCCCACATTTGAGAAGTTGTGGTCTCTCTGATCCTGGTCTCTGGAGCAGGTATTACAGGTGAGCCATGCTAGTTCTAGCTGCTGTACCTGTCCCACTCGGTCCAAACCTCCAATTGCTTGAATCTTAACCGTAAAGACACGTTCAGTGTTGGACTAAAAACTTTGGACCTACTTGGTACCTGGAACTTATGACTTTGGACTTTCCTGACACAAAGACTCTTGTCTTGCGAGAGACTTGGACCGGTCATATATTGGATTCACAGTAGAACCAGACGAACTATTGATCAACAATCTGCCTTGTTTTACTGATCAGGTGTGTCAGGACTCACCAGGTACGGTCTGATGGCATCGCCCACCTCCGTGTCCATGTGCACATACATGTTGAGCAGCTGCGGCAGGTAGAAGTCCACCTCGCTGTCCAGGAAGCTGAAGAGGCGGTTCCCGATGTACGCCTGCACACCTGGCTCCTTGGACTTGTACAGGTAGGAGATCGCCATGGAGACGTCAAACAGCTTGGACTCAAACAAGCGCAGCAGCCATGATTGTTTGGATGATGACGATGACGACGCTGACGGCAGTAAAGACGACTCCGGCCGGGCTGAAGGACGAGGGTCTCGCTGGGAAGTACATCCCTGTTTGTCTCCATCCTTCCCAGAACTCCCGTCCTCCTCCTCATCCTCGTCTTCCTCTTTGATGGAGCTGGTGTCTGCGCTGATGTGCCACTGTGGACCGGAGCACTCCGTTACTTCTGTGTAGTGTTGTTGTTGTTGTTGATGATCGTCCTGTTGTTGTTTGTTGTCAACTTGTTGCTGGTCCGGCACTTCCCTGTTCTGCAACTGGACCTTAAGAAGAACTTCCTGGCACGCCTTCAAGGCAACTTCTGGGTCGATCACTGGAAGAAAGAAGGACACAAGTGAGGTCAGATTAACTGTTACCACTGAATCTGAGTCCTGCTGGTGTCCAACAGAAGCTGCAGCACTCATCCTGTGGGAGGGTCCCCCGAGACAAACTAGTCCCAGACTAAGGACCAGGCTAGGGGCCGGACTAAGGGCCAGACTAAGGACCAGACTAAGGGCCAGACTAAGGACCAGACTAAGGGCCAGACTAAGGGCCAGACTAAGGGCCAGACTAAGGACCAGACTAAGGGCCAGGCTAAGGGCCAGGCTAAGGGCCAGGCTAAGGGCCAGACTAAGGACCAGACTAAGGGCCAGACTAAGGACCAGGCTAAGGGCCAGACTAAGGGCCAGACTAAGGACCTGACTAAGGGCCGGACTAAGGGCCGGACTAAGGACCGGGCTAAGGACCAGACTAAGGACCTGACTAAGGACCAGACTAAGGACCAGACTAAGGACCTGACTAAGGGCCAGACTAAGGACCAGACTAAGGACCTGACTAAGGACCAGACTAAGGACCAGGCTAAGGGCCAGGCTAAGGGCCAGACTAAGGGCCAGACTAAGGACCAGACTAAGGACCAGACTAAGGGCCAGACTAAGGGCCAGACTAAGGGCCAGACTAAGGGCCAGACTAAGGACCTTCTGTGACTTTCAGTTACTTCCGTGTCTTGGGGTTTTTGAGACTAAGCCACCTCGCCTGGATTAAGGACACGGGGCCACTTCCTGGACCCAGGCCTAGGATGGAATCTTACTGGCAAGGATCTGATCCAAGGAGCCCGGCAAATATGAAACAAGAAGGCCACGGTGGCAGAAACCCAAAAATTACAAGGGTGGTTAAAGTGGTCTAGTGCCGGCCAGGGTGCAGGTAACAAGTTGGTCCTATGTGCCGGTCCCTGACCGCAAATCCAGCTCTAAGAACCTTTTCTGTCACTAGAAGTACAATAGTTGGGCTCAGCTTTACGTAGAGCACTCACTGCGGTACCAGTCCCTTGGATCAGGTCTAAATGGTTGAAGAACCAGTGAATACTGAGTTGGTCCATGAATTGCAGGAACATTGATCCAGTTTGACCAGCGTCAGTGAACGAACCCTCACAACAACACCGCTAACATCTACACCATCATCCAGAACAATCTGCTCCGTCCTGGTTACCTTGGTCGACCCCCAGGTCCATCTCCATGGCGTCCTCTGAGATGACATCCAGCGGGGGGCTGGGGCCTCGCGGGTCGCCACCGCTCGACGTACCGCTGCTACCGATTCCCTCGCTGGCGCTGCTGCCGAGGCTGCCGGTGCTGCCGATGCTCCCGCTGGGGCTGGAGCTGCGGGGGCTGGCGCTGGGCGAGGACGGCTGCTCGCTGGAGGGTGGAGGCAGCTGCAGCTGAGGGCGGGGGTGGTGGTGGTGGTGGTGGTGGTGGTGATGGTGGTGATGGGCCGGGCAGTCAGAGGAGCTCTCAGAACAAGAGGAAGATGATGAAGAAGAGGAGGAAGAGGAGGCACTGGAAGGGGAGGAGGGGCAGGAGAAGGTGGTGGGGGAGGAGGAGGCGGCTGGTGGAGGGGGCGGGGCTGAGTGGGAGGGGCTAATGTGAAGGGGCCGCAGAGCCGGGGACAAGGAGACCTCGGCGTCGGCCATTTTGGAGCAGGAGGCCTAAAGAAACAGAAAGAGAGGAAACGTTCTGTAATTTCCCCAAAATATTGTTTATGACCGAGCTGCAACAAATCAATAACAACAACGACAAGAACTATTGATCGCTTACTGTTCCAATTTATTCATCAATTACTTTGAGTCAGAACAGTTAAAAGTCGGCTGGTTGAATATCTGAGACATCGAGGACGAAACATCGATCGACATGAACGAGTTTGTAAATCAAACAACTAATCAATTAATACAGTAATCAAAGATCAATCAACAGGGAAGTTAATCATTAGTTGTGGTTCTGTTATCATATTTCTATAGAATAGCTTGTGTTTGCAAATATTCAGCTGGCTGTGTGTGTGTGTGTGTGTGTGTGGTAGCTCACAGCTCAACAGGAAGTGGATTAAATCTCGACACGTGTGAAAAACTGTGACGACAGCTGATTAAACGCTCGGTGTGTCTAATTAAACACCAGCTGAGAGGAGGTCCGACCCACAGAACGGGTCCGACCCACAGAACGGTCCGTGACGCAGGTGATATGCATCATCATCATCATCATCATCATCATCACCGTCGTCGTCGTCTCTGCAGTGAGGAGGAGGCGTTTCTATTTTTATTGTCCATCAGAGCGGCTCTCCTCCTCACACATTTTTTTTCTTGTTTCTGTGTTCAGATCAGAAACAAGCAGCTGATCTGGATTCTGTCGGACCTCCTGAACCGGACCTGCTGGTAACATACTGCAAAGGACACTAACGACTATTTATTCTCGAGTCATCTGCTGAATATTTTCAGGAATATAAACAGTTGAGATTAAAAAAATGAAATGCTGATCATGATTTCACGTGTTTAACAGAACCGGCCCAAAGAGTCCGACACTCGTCATGTTCTGACTTTAAGAAGCTGGAACCAGAATGTGTTGACAAACGACTGACACAATTCATTGATCATCAAAATAGTTCGCAACCAACTTCCTTCTGAACTCATTAATGTAGCTGGAAACAAACATGGCCGTTTTGCTCCTGTTGTGTAAAAACACAAAACGAACAGAATCTCCTCGTCACCGTCAGAACCGACTCTGTGTTGGCGGGTCTGAAGTGTGTGTGAGGCGACAAGTTCTGGTTCAGTTCCATCCAAACAGCTGATCAACAGCCGGACTGTAACACCAGTGATCTGATACTTTACTACAGTGAAAGTTCTGATACTCCACTGAGAGCTGAAGTCGGGTCGTTAATCTGGCATTTAATGAAATCCTCCTGATGACATCATCAGCATGTGAGGAGTATGATGTCATCACACATGTGAGAGAGATTGTGTGTGTGTGTGAGATTGTTTCCAGATGTGAGGCGTGGGTGGAGGCCACACACACACACACACACACACACTTCACTCATCAAGTTAACGTGGTGACTGACTGCAGCTGGGAGCAATGCATCCTGGGTCTTGCAGTCAAGATGGAGGCACAATCCTCAGTTTGAACTATTGGCTCTCTGCCGGTTTAGACTTTAATGTAAATCTGTTGCTAGGAAACATCTGCAGCTCCGTCCAATCACAGGCAACCAATATGTAAACAGGAAGTCAGTGTAGCATCTTAAGCTAGCAGAACATCTAAAAATGATGCAAAATGTCCGTCTGCACACGAGAAGATATCTGTTTCTGTCGTGTTCACAGTTTCTAATGAGGGAAATATGTGATGCTAAGCTAACTGATGTCATGCTATTAGCACAGTGTTGTTATGTTATTTTAGTGAAATGTGATTAAAAATCTTCCAGATTTAATCTTTAATAAACAGAATTGATCAAGTTTCAGGTCTGTTACCCAAATCAGGTCAGATATTAGCATGCTAACGTTAGCTCTGTCAGTTAGCTGCACCACAGTTCCAGCTGCAGTTGGCGGCTGTAATATTCAGTAACATCTGATCTGTGAAGGACAACAACACTGACACTCTGGACGTCGGTCCTCAGGTGTGTTCAGGTGACTTTATTGGTTTTTTCGATCACCTGAACAAACAAAAACGGTTTAGAGTCCAGAGTGTCAGTGAACGCAGCATCAGTGCAGACTGACGGGGGAGAGTTCAACGTGTGACGTTCAGGGCAAAGTGTGAAGTTTATCATCACAACATCACAGCTGAGTGACACACACACACACACACACACACACACACACACACACACACACACACACACACACACACACACACACACACACACACACACACAGGAACCTGAAGCTAGAACTGTTCTGCTGGCGGTCTGATGGACGAACTCTCCATCAGCAGTTCTTAACGTTCAGGTCATGTGGAGGACGTTCATCTGTAATCAGTGTTTCCAGTGTCGTCCTGATTGTTGTGTCATTAAATCTGCTCACAGCCTCGTTTCATATTTACAAAGTAAGTCAGTAAATATGATTCATTCTGCACCTTTCATACATTAAACCTCAGGTGACAGCGGCTTCATCAGAGGCTTCATTAAAGGTCGAAGGTCAGGAGAGAAAGTGGCACAACATAAAGGGACATTACACCTAAATCACCTGCAGCAGGACTTCCGGGGAAGTTTCATCCTTTGTGATAATATCAAATCAAATCAACTTTATTTATAAAGCACCTTTCATACATAAAATGCAACCCAAAGTGCTTTACGTTACATTATGAAGATACATACAACATGAATGTGTTTGTCTCTAAAGTAGAGAATGAAGCTTCATGAAGACTTCATCTGTGTAACTGAACACTGACACCAACTTAAATATTACAGTTCTGAGGCTCAGACGGGATTCGATCCAATCACTGAAGTGGTTTCAGACAGTGAAGGAGGTAAAACACAGAGCAGCTTCACGTCATCAAGTAACAGATACACGAGCTTCAGATCAGAGACGCTGGAGGAGCAGCTGTTAGCTGATGTTAGCTGATGTTAGCTGATGTTAGCTGATGTTAGCAGCTGTTAGCTGATGTTAGCTGATGTTAGCAGCTGTTAGCATCTGTGTGGACGCCCGCAGCAGCCGCAGCAGAGCCGCTCCCTCCTCATGAAAACAACCCGGAGGAAGCAGCAGGACAGCCGGGCTGCAGCAGGCCCGCGGCCCGGTGGTTTCCCACCGGAACACCCGGACACGACGGGCGGCTAACGGCGAGCTAACCCGAGAAAAGACGACAGAACACCCGATAAATTGCAGCTGGATGAAGAGAAACACGAGGCGGCGGAGGAGGAGACCTACCCGGGTACTGAGGCGGCTTCACTCCGGCTCCAACGTCCCGACACACGGGCTTTAATCTGGGTTTTGGTCCCGGGAGTTTCCGGGTCGGATCGAGCTCTTTAATCCAGGATGTGTTCCGGGTCTCAGTCCTGGTTCTAGTCCGAGATTTCAGGCTCCGAAATGATCCATCTGGTTCGGGTTGTGTGGCCTGGTTCTGCTCGGATCGGCTCGACTCTGCCTGCTTTAAAGCAGCAGTGACGCAACATACGTCAACAGCCGCAGCTCGAGACGACCGGAACTTCCGGTCAACATTTACACAATAAAAGCACAATCAAGAACTGAAGATAATTTTCTGTTATTTACGTTTTTCTACTGAGAGAAAACAAAAGTATCTGCAACTATATTGACATTGTTAAAAATCAAAAGGTGTCACAAAGATGAACAATTACACATCAGACTGAATGATTAGAAGACATCCTGACATTAACTCAGCTGAGTTCATGAGCTCAAACATTTACTGACTGATTGATGATCAATCGAGAGAACAATCAGCTCATATTAATCAGTGTGTGTGTTCTGTATGTATATGAAGACACCTTCACATTATATTTACATAAACACACATTTAAATACAAACTGGATTTCATGAAAATGAATTATTTATTGAACTTTAAAGTATTAAAGTATTTCCCCTCAGACCTTTGAGACCTGATCACCGCAGGAAACAGGAAAAGAGGATTTTTGGATATTTGTAATTTTTACTGCATAAAGTCCTCAACGCGACACGAGGCCGACATTCTCTACAATGCTTTTATTTTGAAGTCGACATTACATCACGTCCGGTTTCAATCCACTTCTCGTTAACTTGACGGAGCTTCTGTTTTTGGTTCTGTTTCCGTTTGGACCAAAACACTGAGCTGATCGTCATCAGCCGCCCCCGAAATTAATAAAAGAAATAAAAACATGTTTGTTTCCTGTTTTTGTTCCTCAGTCTAGATTTTCTGTATCCAAGTATTTATTGATTATGAAGTATTATTACCTGAACCTGCAGCACGTTAATATTATAATGAAGTACAAACACTTGTTTCTAACTGAAAGAGACACCAGAGCATCACAAACAGCACAGGAGACGATTAAAGGAAGTATG
This sequence comes from Diplodus sargus, assembly GCA_903131615.1. Classification (NCBI taxonomy): domain Eukaryota; kingdom Metazoa; phylum Chordata; class Actinopteri; order Spariformes; family Sparidae; genus Diplodus; species Diplodus sargus. The sequence continues at coordinate 67,603 of CAEMYA010000477.1, read as the reverse complement.
AGCTGAAAGAAGGAAGCGACACAATAAAAGAGGACGACACAAGAAGGAAAAAGAAGGAAGAGAAGCGGAAAAGAAAAGAAGCGAAGAGGACGAGAGCGGGAAGTAACAGAAGGAAATACAGGAAATGAAGGAAACAGAATGTCAATAAAGGAAAGAGAAAACTGTAAAAGAAGAAGGAAAGAAGGAAAGTCGAACAAGAGAAGAGAACAAGGAAAGGAACGCAAAAAAGGAAAGGAAGCCACAGAACGAAAGGAAAGAAAACAAGAGGATAAAGAGAAGGAAATGAAAAGAGGGGAGGAATGAAAGAAAAAGAGATGACGGGGGAAAGGGAAGAAACTACAAAGAAAACCAGGGGAAGGAAAAGGAAGAAAAGAAAAGAGGACAATGAAGTGAGGAAATGTAGGAAAAGGAAGAGGCAGGAAAAGAAGGAATGGAGGGGAATAAAAAGAGAGGGAAGAAGGAGAAGAATAAAAAAGGAAGAAGAAGAAGAAGAAGAAGAAGTAGAAGAAGAAGAGAAGAAGAAGAAGAAGTAGAAGAAGAAGAGAAGAAGAAGAAGATGGCGGCGGCGGCGACAGAAAGCAGGCGCGACTCCGTCTGCCAGTGAACGTCACTTCCTTTATTCCAGTCGTCAGTGTAGGAAAATAGATTCACATTAATGTTCTGAATCCGACTTCTGTCCTCCGCCACTTTTCTGTTTCTCTTCACAACAAACAAACAAACAAACAAACAAACAAACAGGCTCCTGGAAAACAACAAGGGGCGGAGCCAGAACTCTCACAGGTAAAGTAAAGGTGCATTTCACTGATTATTCTGGTTTCAAACCGAAGGGCAAACAAGAAAAGGTTCTTTTTTTTTTTTGGACTGATGTCGACCTCCACACGTCAACATTTAATTATTACAGCAAAGTGCAAAGAACACAAAAGCCAGCGAGTTACAGGAAAGAAAACAAACTTTTAAAGTTAATCATGTACAAAAACCGACAAGCAGTCACAGGAACACCATGCAGGGAGCCGGCAGGGTCCGCCACAAAGAAAAAGGGTCTTCATAGCAACAGTAATAATAGCAATAATAATAAAATCTGCACATCAACAAGCTGTACAACTGCATGAAACAGCAACAACAGAAGACAACAATAAATTAAAAACAGGAGAAACTCGTCAGGTTTAGTAAAAACAGTTATGGCGAAAAACAAAATGATTGAAATTCTCTTATTTGCACTGAGTGAACAGAAAATGGCAGCACGGAGATCTAAATGTTGCTGTTTGATGTCAGAGTCCCACTGAAGGACTTCGTTACCCAGAGTTCCTGCGCCTGAGAGGTAGCGACGACTGTGAGGCTTCACTCAGGTAAAAACATTTAGGACGTTAGACGAAAACAATCAGAGTGGGAATCTGACAGGAAACAGGGCTACTTTCAGTTTAGACTGGGAGCTCGCCATCATCACCATCACCATCATCATCATCATCACCATCATCATCACCGTCACATGACTGCGGTGGCTGACGAGGATCAGCTCAGAACAACAATCGTCTCGTCATCTCGTCACCTGAACTGGAACAAATTTAACTTTGTAGAATTTTAGCGTCCAGATTTTCGGTCCGCCGTCGTTCACATGCTGACGAGTTACTGTTAGTTTGTTAAATCAAACTGAATGCAACGTTAGAAATGATGCGTGTCGCACCTTCAGTCAGCTCCAGGACAGGAAGTGACATCAGAGCCGTGTCACTGAGTCTGATCCTTCACGGTCAGCACACCGCTACCCGAATCCCGATCCTTTAGTCTTTGATTATCTGACCCGTTTCTGGTTTTGTTTTGTTGAGCAGCGCGGCTCCACAGTGAAAGATCTTCTCCACCACCTCCACCTTCAAACCCGAGTTCCTACACCAGGTCCAAACTGGGCCAAACTGGAGTTCTGCTGCTGTCACTGACAGTTCTGGACCATTTCACAAAGACTCTCACGGTTCTGTTCGATGTCTCGACTCTTCAGTTCTACACACACGATTTCTCTGAGTTTTTCTAGATTCTTACTTCCAAAGTTATTGTGATGTTCCAGATATTCACACAGGTTCTGGAGGACACATCGAACAGTCCAAGTCGGTCCAGTTCCAGGGCCACACTGGGTTTCTGAGCTTAACTTTCAATCTGCAGTCATGCGGGGACACTTCCAGTCAGTCCAGTCAGAACTTTGCATTAACATTTTCTCAGACGGTCTTTCCGGTGTTCAGACTCCAGCTCCACCCGGCCCAGTTAACCCAGTCTACGGGCTTAACTGAGCCAAACTTCTTCCAATCACAGAACCTGAACCATCTCCCACTTTCAACTTGTGGTTCTTTCTTTCTTCCTTTCAGATCCGTACCACATCTTATCATGTCCAGATCTTTCCTAAACTTATTTTATACTTCCAGTTGACCCAGTTTGGCCCAGCTGGTCCTGTAGACGGAACACAGCTGCTGATACAGGTCCGGTTTCAGTCCGAACCTTTAAGATCAACTCTAGATTTCCAACATGACACTGAAAGCAACATTTCACTTTGATAACAGTGCCGGGACGCATCAGGTGAAACTATAAACCAAGTCAGAACACCATGAAGTCGGACTTCATGATGAAGACTCGGTACCTCTTGGACAACCCGACAGGGACTGGACCCGGCAGAGCTGCTCCCATCTATCTGATAGATCTCATTAGGCTTCAGAGAAAGTTCTTGTTCACACATCAGACTTTTAAAACAGTCAATCTGAAAACCAAGAGAAGCAAGTCCAAAGCTGAGACCAACAAGTCCTGAGTCCAGTTCAAGAACAAGTCCTGAGTCCAGTTCAAGAACAAGTTCTGAGTCCAGTCCCAGTTCAACAACAAAAGTCTTTAGTCAGGTCTAAGTCAAGGCCAAAAAGTCCTGACCCATTTACCAATTCGAGACCAACAAAGTCTTAAAACCAAGTCCCGCATCAGGAGAACAAAGTCCTGAGACAAGTCAAAGGTCCAGTCCTGAGTGGAGTCCCACGTCAGGGCTGCTTCTCCAAGTCCTCCACGTGTTCTCTGGGCTCTGGGTCTGAAGGTCTGAAGTGAACAGAGTCGAGTCAGAACTGCTTCCTGTCCATCAAGTGAAATGCTGCTTTCAGCCAGCTGGTCTCTGAATCCTTCAGCTACTTTAGTACTGAACGTGTTTCCCTGTTTATTCAAACTGTTAAACTCTCAACTAATTCAACAAGAATCAACATTCTGACCAAATGTTTGCAATAAAAATAAATCTGGCAGAACTTTAAACCATTCATAAACACTTGTGAATGTATTTTCAATGCATATAACAACACATCTGTAACATACGAGGACTTTTCTCTTGTTTTAACCTTCTAACAGTGCAACTTTTCATTTGTTCCGGTTCTGTCTGAACAGGCTGAGGCCCGGCGGTTAAAGGGGGACCGAGACAGCGTTCCACATGTTGGCACGTCACTGATCAGGTGAGCGTCGTTAGCTCTGTTCAGTTATATTTATCTTCCCATCATGCAACAGGTGTCGTATTAACAGTCATGATGTGTCTCAGCGCCGCTTTAACCGGCCTGAGGCGCTCGTTGTCTCTCTCACACACACACACACACACACACACACACACTCACACACACACACACACACACACACACACACACACACCTGTATTCACACCTTGATGTGCGAGTGACGACAAAAAAGGGTTTTTGTACAAATCTGTGATTACAGGATGGAAAACAGCGAAGGCCGACGGCGGCGCCGAGCCCGGCGGTCTGTAGCACCAGAGATGAAGAAGACGCCCTCACGAGGAGCGAGAGGCAGTTTGGCGAAGAACAATCGTCAGCAATGTGACATCACCATGACGATGGAGGGTCAGAAACCTCCTGAGTCGGTTTTTAGGCTGTTAGTCTCAATAAAACAAGACGGGAGAATCTCAGCTGGAGGACGACGACGCTGACGGACCTGCAGCAGAATCAATGATCAAACTTTAAAGTCCGATTCATGAAACGGGACACTGCAGATATGGAGGATCAGAACCTGCATCATTTAATCTGCTGAGATCAATTAACAGTCTGGTTCATAAATGATCTGCAGTGTTAAATATCTAATCATGTCTTTAAATCTTATTTAACTGAGTTGATTTTATTTTGAAAGTCTGTCACATTGCTGACGCCGACAGGCGGTCGATGAGTTAGTGCAAAAGGGCGCATGGCAACATACAACAACAGCTGTGTCAGCTAGCAGGCTAATCACGTAGCCTCAGTGCTACAGAAGCTAATTCCCTACAAATATCCCTCATCCATACTTTAGTTTTCTTTCTTTGTTACTGCATCTTTAACGTGTTTTTACGCCACGTGGCAGGAAACTTTGTGCTTTGCTCCGTGTGCCTCAGCTGACACATTTCACCCAACAGGTGGAAACTGTGTCCCGGCGTGAAGCAGGAGGAGACATTTTGTAAGTGCTAATGTCCGTCTCACAAGCTCAGCATCAAGAGCGCTCGGGCTGAAAACGTCTGGAAAAACCAGCAGATTCCGTTTTGGTGCTGGCCTGTGCTGGTTCTCCCAGCAGGGAAGAGGAAGTAGATCTGAAACGAAACCGACTACTTCCTGGTTAGTTACATGTGACGTCTGCACAACTGAAGGAGAAGTTCAGACGACACCGGGTCCACCGACCACTGGGCGGGAAATCAGAGAAAAACTAATCGCAGTCAAACCAACATGGCCGCTGCGCTGCGCTGCGCTGCGCTGCGCTGCGCTGCGCCACGAGGCCGTCTGTGACTTTGTCTAATTAATCTTTACAAACCTGAATTTCATTCCAACGAGGCTCATTCTGCACAATCATTTTGACAATGAGGAGTTAATGACGGCCCTGTCTCGTCCCTCTCTCTCTCACACACACACACACACATAATCTACTAAATCAACACTAACACAAACACAACAAACCAAACTGTTTAGAACAGAAACTCTGCAGAGTCGAGCTTCGATTCATCGCTCCACCTGAAAACTCTCTTCAGCCTCTTCAACTGCTCAAGGCTGGAAAACTTCCATTTTTATTGCCCTGTGACCTAAAAGTCCACAAAGTGAAGGAGAATCGAGGCTGCGCTCCGCTAAAGAGGTCATTTGTAGCTCAAAGAGCCTTCACAAGGCTCTGACCCGTAGTACCTGTATCATCCACCTCAGGACTCAACACGTCTCTCCCTTCATTCGTCTTCCCTCCTTTCTTTCTATCACTCTCCTTTTCTCTAAAAGCAGCGAAGCGACGCAGCAGGCGACCACACCGCCGCACAGGAAACGATACGTTAGGAAGGATACAAGGAGGCAAGGAGGCAAGGAAGGAACCAAGAAAGGAAGGTTTGATTTCAGGCGCGGCCGCCTGAGGAGTCGTTCTTCTGGTTTCAGCCACAGACAGACAGACAGACAGACAGACGGACAGACAGACAGACGGACAGACAGACAGACATGCAGTTAAAGAATCACAGGTTTTTAAAAGTCTGTTTACAAGTGCAATGGGAGCTGATGGAGGACAGTCGAGGTTTTGGCTTCATTTATCCTCCGTGATTGGCTCTCTGCTGTCGCCAATCTGGGATTTCCACCAATGGGGAAGAGGAGGGACGAGGGGGCGGGGCTTTGTTGCAGTGAGGTAAAGCTGAGTGAGGGAGGAGGCTGATAAAAAAGACGAGGAAGAAGAAGAGCGATGAGAGCTAGCGTCCTTCTCTCTGTGAGGAGGTGCTGCTGCTCTCCTCCACCTCCTCCTCCACACTCTTCCCCACAGTGATGGAGGCGATGGAGGAGGCCGGAGCAGCAGCAGGAGAAGAAGAGGTGGAGACAGCGGGCAGCGGCGGGTTGACGTGCAGCTCCACCGGCGTCAGCGTTATCTCCACCTCCCCTCGCTCCTCGTGCAGCGTGGGCAGAGGGAGGTGAGGCGGGTGGAGGTGTGCTGCAGGTGGATGACCGCCTCCGCTGCTGCTGTTGTTATTGCTCGGCCTCGGAGCTTTCTGGATGACTTCCACCATCGGGGTCCGGCCCGACGCTGCCAGCTCCCAGCTGGGGTGTCCTGGACTCTGGAGCAGCAGCAGCGGGTGGCTGTGGCGGTCCGTCTCCACCGTCCCGCCCGGCTGACACTGCACCACCACCCCGCGGTGAGCCGGGTCCGAAACCGCAGGCAGAGGACTTAGAACGTACCCTGGCCGGTCCTGGATCACCAGCTCCAGCACAGGCTGCGTGGAGGAGGCAGAGGAGGAGGCTTTCTGGATGACTCCTCCCGTCAGCGAGGTGATGATGGGCGGGTGGGAGGGAGGTGCAGGAGGGGAGGGCTGAGGAGGAAGAGCAGCAGCAGCAGGAGGAGGAGGAGGAGGAAGGGCGTCTTCCGGTCGAGGTTTTCTCGGTCGTCCACGCTTCCGTTTCACCGGAGGAGCGTTGGCAGCATAGCCTCCAGACACGGCCACGGCGCCGCCGGCCGCCACCACCTCCAGGGGGCGCTTGGTGGCGTTCCCTCGAGCCTTCTGGACCACAGAGGTGGGGGCTGCGGGGGCGTGCTGCTGAGGAGGAGTAGGAGGAGGCTGTGGTGGCGGAGCGACCTTTTCCCTCTCGTAGGACAGACAACCCTGAGGCAGGATCATCACGGGGACAGGTCCGCCCTGCTGCTGGGGCAGCGTTGCCATAGCGATGACCTTCACCCCACCACCGCTGGCGGCGGCGGCGGCGGCTGGGCCTCCGGGTCCAGACGCCCCCCCGACACCCGAGGCGTCTTTGGGAGCCAGCGACGGCGGAGAGGAGCGGACAGACAGCTGGGCTTTATCAGGGATGGAGCTGCGAGGGAGGATTCTGGGTAACTGCTTCATGAAGGCTTCGACCTGCAGAACATCAGACACTAATCAATAATACTGATTGATCTGCTGATTGGTAACTGTGGGAAAACACCGGACCAAGACATTTAACTGGAACATGAAACAGACAGTTTCAAATGAAACACTTTGAACAAACAGGTGAGCACAGGTGGAGGTGTGGACCCACCGCCGGCTGCAGAGACGAGGAGGAGGAAGAGGAGGGAGGAGGCGGAGCATCCAGCGAGGAAGGTTTGGCTGCTGAAGCTGATTTGTCTCCAGGCGACAGCTTCAGTGACGATGACGAGGAAGAGTCCCCGAGTTCCCTCTGAACACAAACAGGAAGTCGTGAGCGCAGTGACACATCGTCTGTACGTGAGCAGTGATTGGACAGAAACACATGATGTCATCACCTTCTGATCAGCAGCTCCGTCGCTCTCAGCTTTGGAGACGACGGGAGTTTTCTTGATGACCTTGTGCGGTTTGGCTGGACCTCCTGCAGACAGACGGACACTTTGACTGCAGATCCATGATTAGACTTTTACTGAAGTAACGTTTTGATGCAGAACTTTTACTTGGAACAGATAACTTATATTCTTTTGTTGTGGTAAAGGATCCGCACACACACACGCACACACACACACACACACACACACACACACACACACACACACACCTGCGAGTGCTGCCGAGGTGACGAGCTCGGCCTGGCTGCAGCGAGGGTTGACGATGTGCTCCTGGATCAGGTAGCGAGCGATCTCCACCACCGTGTCGAACGAACGCTTCAGGATCTTCTGCGCCCAATCGCAGATCAGTTCGCACGCCGCCTCCGTCACTTCCTGTTTGTACGTCTGGACCAATTCGGTCAGCTCCGCCTGGAGACGAAGAGGAGGAAGAGGAGGAAACGTC
>CAEMYA010000477.1:24185-44338 GCA_903131615.1 Diplodus sargus | reverse complement strand
ATTCTTTACGGAATCCGCACAAGCTAAGCACAGAGCTGATCGCGCCGGCAGGAAGTCAGAGACACAGGAACGCCATAGAGTATCCGCTAAATCTTCAAAATAAAACACCCTGTGCAGACTCCCGATGGTATAAAAACAAAAAATCACCAGATCAACAAAAGTTTGCTATTTATGTTCTTAAACTTATATGTTGCTTTTTGTCAGTGCGTCCGTTCAGAACATGGTGGCTTATGTTGGTCACTGTAATTGTTGTGCTGTTTATAGTTTAGCCATCAGTGAGGCAGCTGTTACATTTCCTGACACCAGCTGTTTTACCCCCCATTGAAACGCACTCTGCTGGACAAACTACGTAATTACACCAATTCTAAATTACCCCGAGCATGTTTTTCTGCATTATAGTTTTTAAATATATGGTTTTCACATCAGACAATATTCCATTGGTCCACTAGTTGTTGGAATGTCTCCGGAGCATTAAACAAGCTCTCCTGTTCAGTTCAGCCGGTGACCTCGTCATCATGAGTACAGAGGTCAGCAACACACTGAGCACACACACTTTGGACCGAGCCGGGGACTGAGGCCCATATAAACCGAGCCGCTCCGTCCTCCCTCTCCACTGTCCTGACAGCGCTGAGCAGGGTGTGTTTTGACTTCCGTCTCAGAGCAGGATGAGTGTTGTGAAGCGAGCGGTGCTGCTGCTGCTGCTGGCGGCCGTCAGCGTCAGCGCGGTGCCAGAAGACTGTGACGCTCTGAAGACCGTGTCCAAAGAACACCTGAGCCAGGTGAGCCTGCAGAACCCGTGATGTCACCTGATGATCTGTATATATATTATGTTAGTACATGTGTGCTGATATGTGTTTAAAATATATACATTAATTTAAAAACAAAGTTTAGCATTATTACTAAATAATGTATTTCTTATTTTAAGATATTGATTGATTGATTGATTGATTGTCTGTATATGTTTGTCAGTACTTCCCAGTATCATGTTGTTCTGTTGTGACGAGTGTTTGTTTGGATCATGAGCTCAGAGTTCTGTCTGATAAAGAGAACATGATGCTGCAGCAGGTCCGGCTCAGAGTCCGGATGGGGTCCAGTCTGAAGCCTCCTGAGCTCAGAGGAAGATTCAGGTGTGTCTGACTCTCACCTGTCCTCCTCCTCCTGCAGGTTTTCGGGGACTGGGTTCTGGTCTGGTCCGTCTCTAGCAATGAGACCAAAACATCTCTGCTCGCCAACCTGACCAGCTCCGTCGTGGAGCTGCAGCTCACCTCTGACAACAGCACCCTCCTGTTCAAGGAGCGGAACCAGTTCAAGTGAGTCAGTACAGATGGTCCAACTCTGGTTCCATCAGAACTTCAGAGGATCCCGACCCGTCTCACCACTAAAGGGACCTGGACTCTGGGACCAGACCGGGACCAGAGGAGGACCTGAAGAAGTCTTTACATGAGATGTGTCTCTTTCATTAGCTGCTCGAGTCTGTGTGTGTGTGTGTGTGTGTGTGTGTGTTTGGTAACTACACAACGTATATGTATTCATCAGTATGTTTTTTAACTCATCAGCTGACTGATGTTAATAAGTGTTGTTGTGTGTCTGTGTTGTGTTGTGTTCAGGGACACGTCCTGTACCAGGTACGTCCTGAACCTGACGATGCCGTCTGAGGCCTCCGAGAAATATGAACTGACTTCCACCGGCGGCAGTGAGTCACACTAATCATTAATGATAACAATAATGTTGTATAATATTCTTATAATAATATATAACATAATGGATTATTGCATCCACTATGTTAAATAATAATATAACATAACGGTTATATAATAATGATAATAATAATAATAATTATAACAAAACAATGACTATAATGATAATAATAATAATAATAATAATAATAATAATAATAATGATAATAATATAATTTATCATTAATTTATAGTTTATCCATCACTCAGCACAGTGAAGGTTCAGATGATAAACTGTTGTGTAGCAGAATGTTCTGGTTTCTTATTGTATTGTTGTTCTTGTTGTCGTGGTGGTGACGTGTGTTTGTCTGTGTGTGTGTGTGTGTGTGTGTGTCAGCGTTCGAGAAGGACGGTGTTCAGAGTGCGTACAAACCGACAGCCACCGTGGAGTTCTACGAGACCCACAAGGACTGCATGACCATGTTCTACAAGGGCAATGATGGCCACTTCCTGCTACACTACAGTAAACACACACACACACACACACACACACACAGTCAGTTCAACATAACAAACATTCTTTCATACAAATGAAGTGAATCCCAGTGACCTGTGTGTGTGTCTGTGTGTGTGTGTGTGTCAGGGAGAGAGGGACAACATCAGGGTGCTGAGCGGCAGGCCTCCACCCACGACGACCATAAGAAGGTTGCAGAGTGTCTGAAGTTCCCTCTTGACAAGCCGTTCACCTACGATGGAGCTGCAGGTCGGTGCCGCCGTCCGTCAAATAACTAATCAATGAATCAAAGACAGTAAGACAGCTGTCCTCATGTCTCCTCATAGAACCCTGTCCGAAGACACCTGAAGTGCCGGCGGCGCCTGAAGTGCCGGCGGCGGCTGAATCCTAACGGTTCCGAGTGAAGACAGACAATCGTCAGTGTCTCAGACGTCACATGTGTCCTTCACTGATCAATAAAGACAAAGTGAGACAGCTTGATGTGTTTCTGTGTCTGAGTCTGTCTGCCATCTTTCTTTAAATGGACATATATGAACATATGAAAATTAGCCATTAGCATAGCATTAACAAAAAACACTGCTAAACAGCAGAATGGTCAGTTCATCTGTGAAACATGTTCATGAACTCAGTGGGCCACCCAGTCACCAAACTTGGCAGGTGGCCTTTGAGAACGATGGCTCTGATGATGTGGCCCTGACACACCACCCCCACTGTCCTGGAGTCCCCATTATCCTGACGGTCCCCACTATCGTGGAGTCCCCACTATCCTGAGTTCTCCACTACCCTGGAGTCCCCACTATCCTGGAGTCCTCATTATTATGGGGGCCACACTATCCTGGGGGTCCCCACTATCCTGGGGGTCTCACTATCCTGGGGGTCCCCAATATCCTGGAGTCCCCACTACCCTGGAGTCCTCACTATCCTGGTGGTCCCCACTATCCTGGAGTCCCCACTGTCCTGGAGTCCTCATTATCCTGGGGGTCCCACTATCCTGGGGGTCCCCACTATCCTGGAGTCTCCAATATCCTGGAGTCCTCATTATTCTGGGGGTCCCCACTATCCTGGAGTCCCCATTATCCTGGGGGTCCCCACTATCCTGGAGTCTCCACTATCCTGAGGTCCCCACTATCCTGGAGTCCCCACTATCCTAGAGTCCCCACTATCCTGGAGTCCTCATTATCCTGGGGGTCCCCACTACCCTGGAGTCCCCACTATCCTGGATTCCTCATTATCCTGGGGGTCCCCACTATTCTGGAGGTCCCACTACCCTGGAGTCCTCACTATCCTGGTGGTCCCCACTATCCTGGAGTCCCCACTGTCCTGGAGTCCTCATTATCCTGGGGGTCCCCACTACCCTGGAGTCCCCACTATCCTGGATTCCTCATTATCCTGGGGGTCCCCACTATTCTGGAGGTCCCACTATCCTGGGGGTCCCCACTATCCTGGAGTCTCCATTATCCTGGAGTCCCCACTGTCCTGGAGTCCCCACTATCCTGAGGTCCCCACTATCCTGGAGTCCCCACTATCCTGGAGTCTCCACTATCCTGCGGTCCCCATTATCCTGGACTCCCCACTATCCTGGAGTCCCCACTATCCTGGAGTCCTCATTATCCTGGGGGTCCCCACTACCCTGGAGTCCCCACTACCCTGGAGTCTCCACTATCCCGGGGTCCCCACTACCCTAGAGTCCCCACTATCCTGGGGTCCCCACTATCCCCAGGAGAATCTTTTGGAGGGTGGCACTGAACCTTTCAACTCGGCCATCAGACCAAACAGTGTGCACATTTTCAGATTCAAAGTTCAGAGGCAGGAAAATTGTGGATAGAACTGGATGTCGTCCGGACAGCAAAACCGCCTCACCCAGTAGGTGATTTGAGAGGGGATGAGCTGCCCGAACCACCTCAACTGGCTCCTTTCCACACAAAGTAGCAGCGGCTCTTCTCCGAGTCCCTCCCGGATGGTTGAGCGTTCATACCCGCGATTTCATTTCATTGCCATCAAGACCACATCATCTGCAAAAAGCAGTGATGAGATCTTTAGGTCATTGAACTGAAACCCCTCCATACAATGACTGCGCCTCAAAATCCTGTCCATGTATGTCACAAACAGGATTGGGGACAAGGCACAGCCCTGGCAGAGGCCAACACCCACTTGGAACAAGTCCGACTTACTCCCGAGTATACGCACGCAGCTCTCGCTTTGAGAATATAGGGATTGGATGGCCCTAAGAAGCGACCCCCTCACCCCATACTCCCGCAGCACCTCCCACCGAACATCCTGGTGGACCCGGTCGTACGCCTTCTCCAGATCCACAAAACACATGTGGACTGGGAGATTGTACTTCCAGACCCCCTCCAAGACCCCTGCCAGAGTAAAGAGCTGGTCCATTGTTCCACGACCAGGACGGAATCCGCATTGTTCCTCTTCAATCTGAAGTTCAACAATCGGCCGGACCCTCCTTTCCAGCACCTTGGAGTAGACCTTCCCAGGCAGGCTGAGTAGTGTGATACCTCTGTAATTGGCACACACCCTCTGGTCCCCCTTCTTAAAGAGAGGGACCACCACGCCTGTTTGTCACTCCTTCGGCACCGACCCAGATCCCCACGAAATGTAAAAGAGGCGTGTCAACCAAGACAGCCCCTCAACACCCAGGGCCTTCAGCAATTTTGGTGGTATCTCATCGACCCCAGGGGCTTTGCCACTGTGGAGTCGTGTGACTACCACAGTGACTTCACCCAGGGAAATTGGCGACGATACCCCATCATCCTCCAGCTCTGTCTTCATTACAGAGGGTGGCTGAGTGGGATTCAGGAGGTCACCAAAGTACTCCTTCCATCGCCCTATAACCTCCTCAGTCGAAGTCAACAAGCTCCCATCCTTGCTGTACACAGTTTGGATGGTTCCCCGTTTCCTCCTCCTGAGGTGGCGGACAGATTTCCAAAAGCGCTTTGGCGCCGCCTGAAAGTCCTTCTCCATGGCCTCGCTGAACTCCTCCCACACCCACTGCTTTGCCTCTGCCACAGCTGTGGCTGCTGCCCTTCGGGCCCATCGGTAGCCCAAGACTGCCTCAGGAGTCCCCCGGGACAACATGTCCCTAAAGGATTCCTTCTTCGGTCAGACGGCTTCCCTGACCACCGGTGTCCACCACGTTGTCCGAGGGTTGCCGCCCCTTGAGGCACCTAAGACCCTACGGCCACAGGACACAGCTGCAGCTTCAACAATGGAAGCTTTGAACATCGTCCATTCAGGTTCGATATCCCCAGCCTCCACAGGGATGCTAGAGAAGCTCCTTCGGAGGTGGGAGTTGAAGGCTTCTCTGACAGGGGCCTCCCCAAGACATTCCAAGCTTACCTGCACTACGTGTTTCACCTGCCACCGGACCCAACTCACCACCAGGTGGTGATCAGTTGACAGCTCTGCCCCTCTCTTCACCCGAGTGTCCAAAACACACGGCCGAAGATCAGATGATACGATCACAAAATCAATCATTGACCTTCGACCTAGGGTGCTCTGGTACCACGCACACTTATGAGCATCCTTGTGTTCGAACATGGTGTTCATTATAGACAGACCGTGACTAGCACAGAAGTCTAATAATAGAACACCACTCGAGTTCAGATCGGGGAGGCCGTTCCTCCCAATCACGCCCCTCCAGGTATCTCCGTCGTGTGCAGCAGATAGTGTGTTACAAATCACAGGCGGCCACGGTGGAGTCCAGCCAGGCACGGCTGCTTTGGGTTCTGGCTGCTTTGGGTTCTGGCTTCCTGGCCTATTCTTTACGGAATCCGCACAAGCTAAGCACAGAGCTGATCGCGCCGGCAGGAAGTCAGAGACACAGGAACGCCATAGAGTATCCGCTAAATCTTCAAAATAAAACACCCTGTGCAGACTCCCGATAGCATAAAAAACAAAAAATCACCAGATCAACAAAAGTTTGCTATTTATGTTCTAAAACTTAAATGTTGCTTTTTGTCAGTGCGTCCGTTCAGAACATGGTGGCTTATGTTATGTTGGTAACTGTCATTGTTGTGCTGGTTTATAGTTTAACCATTAGTAAGGCAGCTGTTTTATCCCACATTGAAACGCACTCTGCTGGACAAACTACGTAATGACACCAATTCTAATTTACCCCGAGCATGTTTTTCTGCTTTATAGTTTTTAAATATATGGTTTTCATATCAGACAATATATACACCGATATTGATATATCTGTGATAGGCTAATATCGGCTGATAAAATCAGCCTAATGATAAATCGATTGGGCTCCCACAATATTCAATGTGTTTTTAGGTGGTCAGAAAATTCAAAGGGTCGTGTAACTTAAAATAACCCTGATTGTAGTGTGTTGTGAGAAACATGAGATAAACTCCACTGCTACAATTTAAAGGTGTATTTACTCATTACTTTTATACAGTTATAAAAGTGTAGTGGGGAGAGACGGAAGTTAACTGGATGAAATGGAATTGTAGGATTAGAAATGTCACAGTTATGGTTCAGGTGTCCTGCAACAACGTCCTTTAAGAGGTGCACACAGGTGTGTTGAGGCAGGGTGGTGTTGCCATTGGGCCATCCCCCCTGTTAGAAATTAATAAATCAACTACTGGCCTCACCAATATCCCATCTCTGATGTAGGGCCGCTTCCACTGGCTCCAGTTTGCGGCTCCCATAAGCCAACACTTGTTCTGCGCCCTGCTGGACTTGTGAGAGTACAGCACCAATACCAATGTTGGGGTCAGTATCCAGTATCATGTTGCCCTGATCAAGTGGATAACCCAAGACTGGTGCGGTGGTTAGCAGGCATTTGAGTTTGTCGGATGCGGCCTGGCATGCCTCGGTCCACTGAAATCGGGTCTTTAACAAACGGCCTGTAGTGTGAAGCAAGGCTAATGAAGCAGCGGACCTCCTGGAAGCATGTCAGTGTTGGGCAGTCCTGCACCCTCCGGACTTTGCCTGGGTTGGTGGCCGCACCACCCTCTGAAACGATGTGGCCCAGGTAGGCTAGTTGGCAGCAAAGAGGAAACACTTTGCAGGTTTCAATTTCAGGTTGGCCTGGTGAAGTCGGTTGAAGACCCGGCCCAGACGCTCCAGCATCTCGGACGCGTCCCTGCCCAGCTGCATGCCCGCCAAGACTCTGTCCATTAGTTGTTGGAATGTCGCCGGAGCATTGCACAATCCCGAGCTCTCCTGTTCAGTTCAGCCGGTGACCTCGTCATCATCAGTACAGAGGTCAGCAACACACTGAGCACACACACTTTGGACCGAGCCGGGGACTGAGGCCCATATAAACCGAGCCGCTCCGTCCTCCCTCTCCACTGTCCTGACAGCGCTGAGCAGGGTGTGTTTGATTTCCGTCTCAGAGCAGGATGAGTGTTGTGAAGCAAGTGGTGCTGCTGCTGCTGCTGGCGGCCGTCAGCGTCAGCGCGGTGCCAGAAGACTGTGACGCTCTGAAGACCGTGTCCAGAGAAAACCTGAGCCAGGTGAGCCTGCAGAACCCGTGATGTCACCTGACGATCTGTAGATATATTATATCAGTACATGTGTGCTGATATGTGTTTAAAATATATACATTAATTTAAAAACAAAGTTTAGCATTATTACTAAATAATGTATTTCTTATTGCAAGATATCGATTGATTGATTGATTGATTGTCCACATATGTTCGACAACAGTTCCCAGTAAATTGTTACTGAGCTTGAAGAGCACAGGATGTAACGACATGTTGTTCCGTTGTGACAAGTGTTTGTTTGGATCATGAGCTCAGAGTTCTGTCTGATAAACAGTGTTGTTTTCGTCAACGATGGCGATGATGAAATTATTTCGTTGACGCCCCTTTTTTTCATGACGATAACGAGACGGTGACGAGATAAACATGGCTCTTTGATGACTAAAACATGACGAGACGTGAATAGGTTTTCGTTGACGAGACGAGAATGGACGTAAGTGTTAGTGGGTGTTCCGTCAGACGTTCAAAATGCCTGACATCTCTGCTTAATGTTTGTGTAGCAGCTGGACAGCCGCTGAGCTCCGGGAGACGCAGCGTCTCCTCGGTCTCTGTCCTCGTTGTTCACTTGCTGTTGTAGCAGCAAGCTAGTCATGGTCGCTACTTTCAAATTAAAAGCCCCCGCTAAGACCCCAGTTCTAAACTCAAATAGGGTGCAATGTAAAGCTCTTATTTTGAAGACAAATTCATTGTCACTTTTTTTTTTATTTAACAATTTAAGTGTACAAAACCACAAGGTATAGAATAACAATCAGCACATATCGGCACATTACAACTGTGTTTTCATGAATTGACCCCCATCATACAAGAGTGTCACACATAAGTTCTGAAAAAAGATCTACAAGTTCAACACATTGTGAGCGTGTAGATCTTTTTGTTGACCTAAATTAATTTGATAAAAGACTATACTTCTTTTTTTTGTTTTTTTGTTTTTTTAACTTAAACTGACTAAAACTAGACTAAAACCTGTTTGAGTTTTCGTCGACTAGAACTGGACTAAAACTATCACATATAGAAGTAACTAAAATTTGACTAAAATTTAAAAGCGTTTTAGTCCAAAACACTAAGACTAAATCTTAAATGGCTGCCAAAAAAACCCACTGCTGATAAAGAGAACATGACGCTGCAGCAGGTCCGGCTCAGAGTCCGGACAGGTTCCGGTCTGAAGCCTCCTGAGCTCAGAGGAAGCTTCAGGTGTGTCTGACTCTCACCTGTCCTCCTCCTCCTGCAGGTTTTCGGGGACTGGGTTCTGGTCTGGTCCGTCGCTAACATTGAGAGCGGACTGTCTCTGCTCACCAACCTGAACAGCTCCGTCGTGGAGCTGCAGCTCACCCCTGACAACAGCTCCCTCCTGTTCGAGGAGTGGAACCAGTTAAAGTGAGTCAGTACAGATGGTCCAACTCTGATTCCATCAGAACTTCAGAGGAGCCCGGCCCGTGCGTGAGTGTGTGTGTGTAGTAACTACACATCATATATGTATTCATCAGTATGATTTTTAACTCATCAGCCAACTGATATCTGAGTTGTGTTGTGTTGTCTGTGTTGTGTTGTGTTGTCTGTGTTGTGTTGTGTGTGTCTGTGTTGTGTTGTGTTGTCTGTGTTGTGTTTTGTTGTCTGTGTTGTGTTGTGTTGTGTTGTGTGTGCTGTGTGTTGTCTGTGTTGTGTTGTCTGTGTTGTGTTGTGTTGTGTGTGTCTGTGTTGTGTTGTGTTGTGTTCAGCGGCTTGACCTGTTCCAAGTACTCCATGAACCTGACGATGCCGTCTGAGGCCTCCCAGAAATGTGAACTGGCTACCAGCGGCGGCAGTGAGTAGAATGTTTTGGTATCTTATTGTATTGCTGTTGTTGCCGTTGTTGTGGTGACGTGTGTGTGTGTGTGTGTGTGTGTGTATGTGTGTGTGTGTGTGTCAGTATTCGAGGAGAACGGCGTTCAGACTCCGTATGAATTGACAGCCACCGTGGAGTTCTACGAGACCCACAAGGACTGTATGACCATGTTCTACAAGGTCACCGGGGGCCAGTACCTGCTGCACTACAGTAAACACACACACACACACACACACACACACACACAGTTCAACATTACAAACATTCTTTGTCAAACATTGTGTGTCAGGGAGAGAGGGACGGATTCAGGATGCTGAGCAGCTGGCGGTCGTCCACGACGACCATAAGAAGGTTGCAGAGTGTCTGAAGTTCCCTCTCGACAAGCCGTTCATCTACGATGGAGCTGCAGGTCGGTGCCGCCGTCCGTCAAACAACAGATCAGTGAATCAAAGATAATAAGACAGCTGCCCTCGTGTCTCCTCACAGATCCCGTCCTAACATGCCGGCAGCGGCTGAACAGTCCCGGGTGAAGACGGACAATCGTCAGCGTCTCAGACGTCACATGTGTCCTTCACTGATCAATAAAGACAGAGTGAGACAGCTGGATGTGTTTCTGCGTCTGAGTCTGTCTTTATGTAGATCTTTAACATCAGGCTGGGTGGACTGATAGAGCAATCTGTATTGAAACAGATCTCAAGCCAGCGTCTGAACCAGTGCGGCCACACTCTGGTATTCACAGATCTATGTTCTGCCTCTCTGCTCTATCAGAAATCCTCTCGAAACTTTGATCTCAGGAAATCTACAAGTAACCACCCAACGTTCTCTGCCTGTTCGGGCCTTTTTAAAGTCCATTCACCTGCACCTACCTCCTTCTTCTAATTGGTCACTCTGGTGGATTGAGGGTCTGTCTATCCAATGGGAGGAAATAAAGGTCAGTCTGCCTCACACCCCCTATAGAACACCTCATCCTCTTTGTATTACCCAACTCTACTGATGTCACGTCTCAGAGCTTATAGCCTGAAGTGGGCAGGACGGTCTCTCTATATCTATATGGGAATGTAGGTCAGCTCCGAACCTCTGGTGTGAGAACCAGTTCAGACCTCCGCCTTCCTTTAGCTCACACCTGACGCACACACAGAGCTGGTTAACGGCTCCTGGACACGTGGACCCAAACATCCCCCCAGTCCCACACTCACCTAAACACAAGCATCCTGTCACCGGATTGGTAAAATACATCCGCTCCTGTGACTTTCTGCACAATGGGCCTGACCTGATAGGGACTCATTTGCCAGATCTGCAACAGCTTTGGGCCATAACTGGTCCAGAACAGCAAAAACCAAGTTCATATACGGCCCAAAGAAGGCACACATGTGTTACATTACATTCTGATCAGCTCTGGACCAGACGTGGTCCAGATTTGTACCAAAACTGTTTTCATTATTGAAATGTATCTTACGATATGGCAAATTAAATTTGTCTATCTATTAAAGGTAATAATGACAATACTTTGCATTAAGGTTTCATTAAAGTGCCATTTATCAAAAATAACAGGGTACAACATTACATTGCACCAACTTTAACACTCAGCAGCACGCTGTTTTATAAAACCATGCAAACACGGCTGCCAAATTCAAGTTTAAACTGTAAACATCCACCAAAAGTGGTGCAGGTTTGATTCTGCTGCTCTGAACCTGGTTTGTGAACTAGACTGCACAATAATAAACAATCATTGAAAAATTGAAGACAATAATAAATATCAATAATAAAAAATAAATGATAAACAAAAACAAATAATAAAAATACATTTAGAATAACTTACAAATCAAATCACAGAACCACACAACACATTTTCAAGTTGTCACAAACACAGAACAGTTTTTATTCCAAACATTAACACATCTTTTTTTAATTAATCCTTTTGATCGTCAAAGATTACAGCGATACTACACATGGCATCCTAAACTGTCCAGGTGAAGCTAAAGGTGAATTCAAAGGTGAATGGAAAGGTGAGATGTATTATATAAGAAAAAGAAAGAAAGAAATAAGAAAAAGAATAAAGAAAATTCACCTTTTCATAAAAGCATGAACTTTTGGATCAATCAAACAATTTAGGGCCCTGAACATTTTCAGGTTTGGAGCCACTTACCTGCAGCTCTGTGGTCATTAAATGAGTGTGTTAAACCAGTTAATCCTTCCCGTCCTCAACCTCACCGGCTGATTGATTGATTTGTCAAACCACGTCTTCTGCATGCATGATGAGTAAACAACTTCAGTTTTTGAAACTGTACATAACTTTAAACTATTTCTGATTAGGGCTGTAATGATGCACCGAACTCACGATTCGATGGAATTTGGCATCTTGATACGGGGTTTTAAGGAAAGGAAAGACATGAACTGGTGGTTTGAAGGCATAATCAACACAAACATGATTCTGCACTTTTTTAACAATAAATCAAAACACAAACAATACAGTCATTTTCCATTTACCTTGGAGAGGATGCCCGAGGAGAGGACTCTGGTGGCAGCACTGAAGGTAATGACTCAGGAAGTGATGATGACCGGTGAGGAGACACAGGCGGTGACTCAGGAAGTGATGGGGAAGCGATGGCACTGGTGGCGTAGGGCGTGACGAGGATTGCTGAGTTTTCCTTGAATTTGAAGGCTGTGGTCGAGCCTGGTTGTTTTGAGGAACCTCTGGCTGATCACTTTCATCATCTGTATCGCCTCAGCGGGGGCTAATAATACAAAGAAAATATGCATTAATGCCAAAGAAAATGTCTAATTGTAACAATAAATCTGACAGCTATTTGGACTTACGTGGGTTAAATTTCCTCTGACGCCGTTGTGTTGCCATCTCGTCATGATCAGAGTCAAGCTCTGAAGTTTGTCAGGATTCCTTCATCGTCTGGCAAGCTGACGTATCATCATCTAAAACAAGCAATTTAGAGAGTTAACGTGTGAATGACTGACCATAAACATGCCTCTTATTACTGCATGTGTGTCTATATCACATGTAAAGTTAGATTTTTGTTTATTGTGACCATCGTAAAATAACGGTCCAAGTCATTTGTTCAAGCTTTTCAAAAACAGAAACTGAACCAGATATAGACGTATTGATCATTTCACACAAGGTCATAACAACTGATAACTAACGACATACAAATAACACTGTAGACTCATCAACTCAAAATTACTTAACAAATTGTAAATAATTACCTTCAAGTTGTACTTAACAAAGCTAGAGTTAGAAATAGAAAAGAGATTTTTACCACCTGTCTTTGACACTCTGAGCCCACGTTGGCTGCTCTGCTAATCTTGTGGCTCTGTTTATTTTTGGCCAATAAGTTGATCCATTGCTGTACTCAGACTGTGGCAGCACAGACTCATCTAAAAACTGGACTACACGAACATCCTGTAAATGAAGGAAATCAATGAGGTGCATTCCATCGGTTCCATCAGCGAATTCCTCAGGAACAAAAGGTCGCAGCTCCTTCATACGACCAGACATTTGATTCACAACATTTGCAGATAACACTGAGAGGACCTCTAAGCCACATTAGCAACACACCCAAACAAACCAAATGCATGTAGTCCATTGGAAATTGTGACACCATGCCAATACTGGACCATGAAAAGGATTTGGCCCATTTTTATGATCTTCATAAACCCGCCGTGCAAAAGATTCATCAGTCCTTAACGTGCGATCAGTGAGTGGAAAAGTCATCACATGCAGTCCTTGTTACACACGTTGGTCACAACCGTAATATCCATCATGTGGCTTCATGTTCTTCACAGAAGCTTTAGCAGGTGCATCACAGATTACAGAGTCAACATTCAGAAAAAGCCGTTTTCCATTAAAGTCGAAGCCCTTTTGCACTTCATGGAGCTCAACAACAAAATCCTTCACAAATGAATCAGCTGATTGTGGTTTGCTGGACCCATAAAATAAAGCAATAATGAAAGGCTTCTTCATTGGAAAACTGACTAAAATAGGCCAAAGTTGAATGCCTGTGCTGTTAAACAGGTGCAACCCATCAATATTTATCCGCAACTTTAAGGTAAAACAATCAGCCAACAAC
Organism: Diplodus sargus; assembly: GCA_903131615.1. Lineage (NCBI taxonomy): Eukaryota > Metazoa > Chordata > Actinopteri > Spariformes > Sparidae > Diplodus > Diplodus sargus. The sequence continues at coordinate 30,743 of CAEMYA010000477.1, read as the reverse complement.
AACAATGAGTCAGTGATCTGAGACAGTGTTCTGAAGATGGAGGACAATATGCCAAAATAGCGATTCTGTCCCTAGCCTTGTTCTGAATAGTGCACTGAGTGTTAGTCTCTAGGAGAGTTCCTGCGTCTTTTGGTAAGTCTGGGTGGTAAAACCTTAGCATACTTAAAAGTGCTGTGAGAGCAACAAGTGAGATTCCACAGTTAGCTGTTAGCTGTTAGCACTTCCTGTTTACAGTGTCAGGAGGCTGACGGTGATGTCAGAGTTCTGGTTCTGTTCTGTGACGGTGGGATTGAGGAGCTCAGACTGAAGCTTCGGTGTCACATCGTTTTATTTGATGACAGAAATGAGAAACAGAGTGAACGTTGGCAGGTCAGTAGTTCTGCACTCAGGTCAGCGTCATCGTGTGGCCCTCGCCCTCCTTACAGAGCTCTGCAGAGACAAAGACAAAGAAACAGACGTCAGATCAGTTCAGCTCTTCATCCGGCTCCGGGGTTACAGACAGGTGTGCAGGGGATCAGGTGTGCAGGTGAAGCACCGTGTTTGGGGTCGTAGCTGAAGTCTGGCTCTCTGTCGAAGCCGAGGCAGCTCGCCTGCTTCTTGAAATGTTCCACGTCTGCGTCCGTCAGCGTCGTCTTCTCAGCTGGAGACAAAAGCAAAGATGGCTGTAACCCTGAACGCAACGTTTCAGATACAAACCGAGTCACTTGCTCTGCGACCACCTACCCATCAGGTACACAGCGTGAGTGCGGACCTCCTCGGGGAAGTCGGTGGTGAGGTTCACCATGCGAAGGAACTTGTTGAAGTCTCTGGCGTGGCTGTTGGCGTTGAAGAGCAGACAGCCGTCGCAGCTCGGCAGCAGCTGGAAGGTCGTGCTGATGTTTCCCACTGAGAACCAATCAGAGTTCAGACAGAACAACAGAGTCATGTGTTTGAGACAGACGCTGACAGGCGTTACTTCACTTCACGCCTGTTTGGTTCTGAGCTCATCACATGAGCCGGATCATCTGAACACACTCTCACATCAGCTGACTCACTGGACGATGAAAACGTGTTTCCCTCGATGGTGCCGTTGACCGTCGAGCCGAAGCAGGAACCATTTCTGGGTAAAAAACAAACAGAGGCAGAGTTCATTTTCTGTTTGACCTCAAGACTCTCTGAGAGGGAATAACTCAGGTGATGATGTCTCACATCCTGTTCTCCTGATGAAAGACCAGCTCATGGTCTCCAGCTGCCGACGGGCTGAGCCGCATCCAGGAGCTCTCCATGGACTTCAGGATGTGGTTGTAGGCGTCGGCGTCGGTGAAGCCCATGATGAAGTGCACTGTCTTGTGAAGCTGCAGACAAACAGGAAGTCAGTCAGGAGACGAACCTGAGTCATACACGGTCACGCTGCTGGTTCGTCTGTTAGGTGTCAGATAAAGTCATAACGATGAGAGGTTCTGACCCGGACAGGAGTCAGTCTTACCGTGGAGCGGTTGCTCAGGGACAGGGGGGCGATCAGCGGTTCACATTCTTCAGGCGTCAGAGCCGAGACGCTCAGAACCAGGCCGGCGAACAGGAAGTGACTGCTGACCCACAGATTCATGATGCTGCAGCTGGAGACGGCGGAGACGAGCTGGACCGCCGAGCCGCTCCGCTTTTATCCAGGCGGCTCTCGTCCTGGAGTTTCTCCAGTATTGACACAGAGGAGAGACTTTGTCCTCGGTTGACTTCGTCTGGTGCAGAGTTGTGTAAGAACGGGTTGTCTCGGGTAAAAGGAGGACAACTGGGTTTGTTTTGGTCGTAGGAGTTCAGAGATAAGATAAAACTTTATTGATCCAGTGGACAGCAGACAGTCAGACAACGACGGAAAGTTACAGATGAAAACTACGATAACGATGATGACACGTTTGTGTTACTGCACAGTCTTCTTCTTCTTCTCCTTCTTCTTCTTCTTCTTCTTCTTTTTCTTCTTCCTCTAAACAAACTAAATAATCAAACTCTCTTTGTGTTCATGACTCAACGAACTGAATAAACAAACTGACTTTAATGGACGAATCACTTTATACTGTATAACTTTGCTGACATGTGGCGGACCCTGCCGTCTCTCTAGCTTCAGTCAGTGAATTTACATTCTCAGATGGACTTCTTGTCCAGAACCACACGGAGCTCCTCTAATCAGAACTCCTGTGAACAGACGACCACACGGGCTGTAAACGAACCAGCGTCACCTGGAGGTCCGACAGCTGTATTGAAGCCTATGAGAGATGTTGGAGAAACACATTAAACCAAACATGTCGTCTGACTCCAGAACATCAGAACCCGGGACAGAGCGGGCAACATGTTGTTTTTCGATCTCAACCTGTCAATCACAACCAGTCGCCCTGACGACGGCGACGAGCCTCCAGCTTCACTTCCTGTGTGCAGTGTGTGTTCATGAGCAGCAGAGGGAGCCACAGTCCAAGTCCAGAACCAGAACCAGCATCAACACAGGTCCAGAGAAGACCAGTTCTTCCTCTTCTTCTTCATCTTGACTGAATATATCTTCTGTCTGGGCAGCAGAGGGTTAATAACCTTCAGTATGAAGGTTTAATATTAATGGATTAGCTGAGAAGAAAATGTGTATTTATAATAATAATCTCTCTCCGTGTGTAATTTTCTGTCCTCCTCTAAATCCTAATTAAAGCAATCAGCTGTGAAGGAGTTAAACCTTTAAACCTGCTGTGGAGTAATAAAGCAGCATCACATCATCTTCTTCTGCTGGACGTTAAATGAAAATATAAATAATGTGAACAGTTGGTTTATTATTATCATCATCATCACGGAGGAGGAGACGCTCAGCCTTAATGGAAGTGTTACCGCCTGCTGTGCTGACGAGGAATTAAACTGCATTTAACAGAGTTTAATTAAAACGAGCTGAGCTGATGTTTCAGGACTGTAACACACACGTTATACTGGATCTGTGGGAACTGATCTGGGAGCAGCGCGTGGAGCTGGACGATCACCAGCTGTTTCATATATCATATATGATATATTAATGATAACTCACGTCGTATTGTTTGAAGCTAAGTGTCTGTGTTTTTAGGACAAAATGGTTCAAGTTAAATAAACAAACCCGTCCATCACTGAGACAAACAGACTCCATGTTTCTACTCAAAGACAGAAAGAAGTTCATGTAGAACATTTGCTGAATGAACAAGAAGGTCCAAATAATGCAGAATGAGTCAGAGACAGAGTTTCACAGAGTTTATAAAGTGTCTCCAACTCAACAACTCACTAAACTGACACATTTGTTAAGGGAGTCTGGTGCTGAGGTGACTCAGATCAGGTGAAACTGGAATTTCCTGACAGTTGAACTGAGAACAGATCAAACAAACTGTTCAAACATGACGACGCTGCCGAGAGTCAGTGCTGACTCCACTGTTGTGTGTGTGTCTGTGTGTGTGTGTGTGTGTGTGTGTGTGTGTGTTACCATATCTAACACATGTGTAAATGCACGACGCCTGTGAGGCGATGAAGCTGCCTGAGGGCGACACATTTAACTAAACTGTGAGAAGACCTGAGCAGGTTTCTGATCATCGGACACAGAGAAGAAGAAGAAGAAGAAGAAGAAGAAGAAGAAGAAGGAGGAGAAGAAGAAGGAGGAGAAGAAGACACTGAGGTCAGAACCTGCTGATGAGCTCGTCTTCACGTCTTCTGTTCCACTCAGAACATCTGTTCACCGTCACAAACAAACTCCACACATTCTCTGTGAAGACGGATGATGTCACTGTTACAGGTGATGTGATGTCACAGCTGGTCATCAGCCTCAAATATCTCCAAATATCCACCGCCGGGCCCGGTTCTGTTCGAGGTTTCTTCCTGTTAAAGGCAGTTTCTTTCCTCACCACTGCCTCCATCTGCTGCTCAGAGGACCATTGGGTCAGTTTGTTCTGGACCTGCTCAGCTTGGAAAGTGTCATGAGATGATTCAGTGTGATACAAATAAAGATTGACTGATTGATTGACGAACAATCACGACATGAGATGAGATTTCAGTGTCAGTCTGACGCTCAAGACGACCCGGAAGCTCAGAAACAGGCAGGATGTGAAACCTGGTGGGGCACCGGGTTCTACCCATCAGAACCTGGTTCTGCATTCTGGTGAAACTAGAAGTGCTGTTTGTAAGAAGTGGATCTTTGAGTCTCAGCTCGTCACAAAGTGATGAATCAACTCTTCTCACAACCTGAAGAATGAAACCAAACTGCAGCAACGTTCCACGAAACTCTTTTAATGTTCACTCGCAGAATAATTCAGACATGTCAAACATCTTCAGCTCGTCTGCGTTTGTGTCCAGGTGACGTCGTCTCACCTTCATTCTGCAGGAGACAAAAGAGTTTCAGTGTGACAGATGTTAATGTGCCGAGAGCGGCCCGAATCAATAAGGACACAGATAAATAAATAAATTAGCCATCAAACGCACCAAAGATACTATTCAGTGAGTTAATAAATTAAATAAATGTAGGTTTTTATTAATTAACAGAATCGGTCAAATTGATATTTCTGTTTTCTGTTTATATTTTCTTCTGTATAAACTCTGCTGATTTATTTGTTTTATTCTATTTATTAATTACATAATTTATGTATTGTTTTTCTTTTTAAAATTATTTTTCCTCCTTATTTTACTTTAATATTACATCACATTTTTCGCCTGTTTTTAGAGACACACTAGAATAAATAAATAAATAAATAAATAAATAAATAAATAAAGACATTAGTAAAATAGGAAAATAAATGTAATATATCTTTTAAATTAATTAATTGAGTCACAGTCTGAGACTCACTGGAAAATAACAAATAAATCAATTAAAATTAATTGCAAAATGAAAATTTGAGTCATTGAAAAACAAAGAAATATAAACTTGTGTAATATTTCATAATTAATGAATGATTATGTTTATTTTTAATATTTTGGTGCATCTAATGGATTTTTAAATACATTTTTAGTTATTATTATTTATCTCTGAGGACGGGCAGGTACCGGGGTCCACACAGATGTAGGAGTACTTCAGGTACTTGCGGGTCCCGGGACACGAGTTAGAGAAGACGCTGTTGGAGGCTCGGACCGAACATCTGTATCGACCGTCACACCTGCAGAGACACGAACCAAAACATCAGTCCATCTTCTTAACGATGTTGCTTCGTGTGTGTGTGTGTGTGTGTGTGTGTGTGTCTCACCTGTTGGCCATCACCTGCAGTGTGCTGGAGTCTCGACAGGTGGTGCTGGGCGGCTGGCTGCGGGGGTATCGGTACCTGCACACTCTCTTACTGAGCCGGCCGTAGTTCGCTCTTAATACTCTGATCACCTGAGATCCTGAACACACACACACACAGACTAAATCAGACACGTGATGATGATTCTGCCGTAGAAATCTGTCTGTCCTGAAGGCTTTTAATGTGAAACAACTGGAGGAAGTGATCAACAGAATCACTGATACAAATATTAAATATAATCATGATAACTCACCACAGTCGAGTGTCGACCTCCGTCTCTGACACACATAGTGGATCCCTGCAACAACAAACAACATGCACACCTTAATATCAACACACACACACACACACACACACACACACACACACACACACAGATACCTACTCCCAGTCTCACAGGTGTATGTGGTCTCCATCCACACACACCTGGTCATGCAGGGTTTGGCAAAGTGACATGAGTCCATCTTCACTGCACACCTGTATCGACCGTCACACCTGGGGGGGCGGGGCAAGAGACAGGTGATATCCATGTGCAGGTTTCAGGCGTGTTAAACAACAATGTGATGCTCAGTCTTTTTACCTCTTCCTGACGGTGTGGAGGACGGGCTTCATGGAGCAGAGCGGCGGCTGCAGACGGGTCGGAGGAACGCCGTCAACACAAACCTCCGACTCTCTGTGGCTCGCACTCACGTTCCGGACAACAATCAGACCGCCATCTGGACGAAGGACGGAGGGAAGACACAAGTAATCTGATTACTTCTACCACCACTGTGAAAGACACAAAACAACTACAGACACTGAACAACCACAGAGAGACTGAACAACTACAGAGAGAAACTGAACAACCACAGAGACACTAAACAACCACAGAGAGACTGAACAACCACAGACACTGAACAACCACAGAGAAACTGAACAACCACAGACACTGAACAACCACAGACACTGAACAACCACAGAGAGACTGAACAACCACAGACACTGAACAACCACAGAGAGACTTAACAACCACAGAGAGACTGAACAACCACAGAGACACTGAACAACCACAGACACTAAACAACCACAGAGACACTGAACAACCACAGAGAAACTGAACAACCACAGACACTGAACAACCACAGAGAGAAACTGAACAACCACAGACACTAAACAACCACAGAGACACTGAACAACCACAGAGAAACTGAACAACCACAGACACTGAACAACCACAGAGAAACTGAACAACCACAGACACTAAACAACCACAGACACTGAACAACCACAGAGAGACTGAACAACCACAGACACTGAACAACCACAGAGAGACTGAACAACCACAGAC